>QWTY01009776.1:0-24508 GCA_008033365.1 Pseudorectes ferrugineus
TAATAATGATTGAAAATTATAGATATTTTGATACTATTGGCAAAAAAAAAAAAAAAGTTTCTTTACCCAATTTTTAAGATTTCTTTTTGCATGAACCTTTGGGATTTTTAAAAAAATTTTCCTCCCATTTGGGGACAGGAGCATTCTTGGCAATCAGTTTTGCACTGTAAAATTATTACTGAGGTTTTCCTAATGTTTTCTGTACCTAACATTCCTGTACTCTGCTGTTTGCTTTCTCTACTCCTGTGACTGCTTTTTTACTGTATTCTTTAGAGACCTTGCTCAGTACTCCTTGCTCAGTACCATGGCAATGCTGCAGGGTTCTGTACCTCATATCAACCTCTCTGGGCAATCCTTGCACACATTAGTCTTTTAAGTTCTCTGATACCTGTTTTTCCTGTCAAGTAAACAGCTCTTGCTGGCTTCATTAGGTTTAATATTCTCTAAACTTCCACTATGACTTTTTACAAGTACTATGGAGACCTAGGATGCAAGTAGTTTGCAAGCAGTTGAGCAGTGCATGCCACATGTGAGGATACAGGAGCACCTGCATTACATGGGGTGCTTTGTTTGGAGCTGGATGCTGGGACATCTGGAGGGAAGCATCTGTGAGAGGCTCAGCCCTTTCGTGGTTTGAATTCAGAGGCGGCTTGCACAAAAGAGAGGTGCTTAGGGGGATATACCTTGCAACAACTGAGCTGATCTAGCAGTTTGTTGCTTTCTGCAGTCCATGGCCTTGGGTACTTGGTCCTGCCTCCATCCTTCTACTACATCTGGTCTGATCCCTGGTGGAGCTCACCAAGCCAGCAGAAGAACCCAGCTGAGAGGAAGGAAGGGGTAGCAGAAGTGTTAGGCTGTCTCAGCCAGCTCATGGGGCACCAACCTCAGATATGCAGTGGGCACTGGGGATGGACTGTCTGTAACCTCCTTGAGACATATCACCTCATGACTCCTGCCAAATTCTTCCAGAAGTCTTAACTTCAGCAGAGAACGGTGTTTAGCACATCATCTTTAAAAGTCTGCTAAAAGTTCGGCTGTCATAGCAGTCAAGTTACTTTACTGCTCTTTATGCCTCTTTAACATCGTATCCTCATCACATCTAACCTGCCTTACTTGTTGCCAAAGTGTCAAGATTCTTGTTTCTGATTAGTCTGTGATATGGGCCTTCCTTAAATCTCTTACTAAATTCTTGGCTAACAACCATTCTGTTCCATTTATGCTGCTGTTTATGCTTGGGCAGGATGTGAACTTCTGCAGAATTAATATGTTAGCCTCCTTCAAATCTCTCCTTAAAACTGTTTCTCGAGATGCTTATATGATTAATGCAATGCTCAGCTGAGCTCATCTCAAGAGCTTGTACAGGAATATACAGAGCATGGGAAATAAAGAGGAGAAATTAGAGGGTTTGTGGTTGCTCAAAGAGATGTAGTAAGATCTGCATCCCAAAATAAAAATTGACAGGACAAGGCCTGAAGAAACCCAACCTAACTGCAAATTTGGCCCTGATTTTAAATGGGGACAGACTATATTATTTCTAGAGGCTTCTTCGACAAAAAAAAATCACTTTAAATATTTCAGTGATGGTGTGCAGCAGCCAACATCTGGGGAAATTGATAGAAAACAAAAAAATAAATTATCTAGCCAGAGTTTGTAATCAAAATAACCTCTTTAACACTTTCTGGAGAAGGCTTTAAAAGGTGTCAGTTGTTATTATCCACCAGCTTTAACACAGCAGTAACAGTTTTATTTCCCGTATTTCCGAAGGTTGTATTTCCTCAGGTTGTATTTCCTCAGCCAAGTATTGCACTGGGAAGTGTCCAGGGGGCTGTGCACTTCAGGCAGAGTGACCTGTCCACATGGACAGCACACGGGGTGTACCCGAGTCCCCAGAGATGTCCTATAGACCTACATGTCCCCACATGTGATTGCATCACTCTGTCTTCTGTTGCCCAGGACATAGCTGAGGATTTCTAAGGCAAGGGCAAAAGAAAGAAGGAACTGAAAACTATGGGGAAGGCTTCCTAAAGAAAGTCTGTGAAGCCTGTGCCAAATGTTGCAACCTGTGGAAAATACAGCAGTAGCAAGGAAAAAAAAAGGGGAAGGACTTCCATATATGTGGATCAGCATGATTCCCATAAGCAGCTTGATCTATTTAGGATGAGCTCATTGTAATGGCAGTAGCACAGAGATATATGATGATGCTGTATTCTGGCTCTTTTGTGCTGCTCAGAAAGACTACAGTTTTTTACCTAATGTATTGCAGACACTAGACTTAAGCACATAGTAATCTGAATCTTTATTTTTACTCTGTGTTCATTCATGTTATGATTACAGAATGTTGCAGTATTCTTTGTGAGTTCTCTGAAGTCTTAGGAGTGAAACCGTGAATTGAGGTATTATCAGAAGAGGAAGGATCCTATTAAATCCTTTAAAGTGGATGATGTGTGTGAGAGTAAATGAAGTGGTTATTTTACATGTGGTTCAGTAATTGGCATGTGTTGCAGTAAATGGCAAAAGTGCAGTAGTTACCACTGAGGATATATTGTTTTACTATGGATTGTCAAGGTTCTGCTGTACAAAAGAATGAAAGAGAGTTTAAGTATGGTATTGATAAAATGTGTCTTGGAACCTAACTTTTAACTGATTTTTCTTTTTAGCATAACATTCTTTTTTAAGCTCGTAGTTATACAATCCTCTCTTAACGATTCCTTTCCTGTTTCCACAATTTGACCTTTTTCTTTCCCAGTTCTTCTCAAAGTATATCCTGATCAGGACACACTCTGCAGACCCCATTGTCTGCGGCAGCGAGTTGATACTTGCTATCATTCTTTCAGCTGCTTCTTTTTCTGGGAGGCTTCCTCTCTGTTTGTCTTATATCATGTTCATTCATTTTTCTTGCTCTTTTCTCTGGGGAAGCCTGTAAAGAGGTAGTAAGAGATATATGATAAATTTCTTCAAGTAGATAATTTAAAATGAATATCTGGCTTGCTTGGTAAGTGGGACAAGAAAAAAAAAGTAAGTTTTGATAAATCAGAATGCATCTGGTAAAGTCTTAATGCAAGAAGAAAACATTCACCTGTACTTCTGGGAGCAATGGTCAGCCCTCAGCTCCATCACCAATAAATCTGGCTTCAGTTAAATGAATTTCATGTTCCACCACTGTATTTTATTGTTCCCTTAGGTTAGCTAAAACCATTGCTATTGCTGCTGCTGCAATCAATGATGTTATAGAACTTTATACTTCAGACTGAGCCAAAAGATTGCAGTTAACTATGTGTGATGATGATGAAAAAAAGTCAAACTCTTTCTCTGCATCATTTAATCTCACCTTGAATTATCTGTATGTCACCAGAAACAGCTCAGATACTGTCTTTTCACTGTTCAGCTTATTTATGTGATTCCCAAATTGTCTTCCAAATAGACAACCATCTGAAAGTTTCTTCAGTATTTTTTGTAAAGAGTTTTTAGAAAATAATGATTGTTTTTGAAGATTTTTGCAGAATACTACAGTATTCTTTTAATGGAATAAACCCAAGCCCACATGGAATTATTCAATCAAGTGTCTTCAACACTAGTATGTGCTGATATATGTGCTCACATATTTGATACTTAAATAAATGACTAGAAGATAATTAGCAAAGCTAATCCTTCTTTTTGTTTGTATAAAATCTTTTTCTAATACTACAGCTTCTATCACTTCCCAAAGTTTCTCTTGCTTTGGAAGAAATGCTTTATTTTCATGGATTTATGTTTTCCATCATCGCAGGTAAAGTAGCAAACAGCTTTGTTGAGACAATTTGACAGAATTCTCTCAGCTTGTGAGAGACTGATTGCTAAAGAGGAAAGCACATCTCAGACCTGCTGCTATCACTTGTCACAGAGGCAGGAGCTGTGGGTTATCCTGCCCAAAATAAGCCAGTTGACTTGGAGGTTACAATGAAGCTGACCATCAGTAGGCTTGCTGCCTTACTCTGACAAGGGATGATTGATAGGAAATGAGAAAGATCTCTTCTGGGGATAAGGAATAAAGAGTAAAAGGTTCCTACCAGCCTCTTTGCATCTCCTGGGAAGAAGAAAGGGAGTCTCAGGGTGTCTGACCCTGCCAGGGACCAGGGAAGAGCTACCAGCCCTTTGTTGCTGCAGGGCAGGCTGGGTGCTGGCTGATCAGTGGCCAGTGTTGGCTGCAGATACTCTTCCTGCTAAGTTAAAAAGTTCAAGCTGTGCTTAGTTTTCAACCCACAGAAGCAATTTGCTGCTGGTATGAGGAGATGAGACTCCGTTGTCTTCGATGAACTGGCCTACATTCATGCTGGTGGTGAATTAGGCAAAATGTATTCATTCCAGCTTGATCGTAGAACCTTTGATTAAATTACATTTTTCTCTATTTTCTCATGAAGGGCTACATCTGCTCATGTGGAAATAGCTTGTAACAACATTGAAACATAAATTATTTGATGAACTACTTAGGACTATTCACTTAATGCATGATAATCCTGTGAACATGTTAATGAGCTGCAATTCTCTGATGATTGAACTGCTTTAAAATGTCTTTCTACTTATATGTCATTAGAATGAACTTGGCCCTTCTGAAACATCCATTATTCATCATGTTCCAGTGTTGCATCTGACTGCATATCACTTTAATTCCCCTCATTTAGCAAAACAGTCTATTCATTTACAATAGTTTGAAGCATGTTTTCTAAATCAGAAAAACCCTAGTTAAATATATAGTGTTATCTTTACAAGTATAGTAGAGCAAAGAGTAGCATCCCAATTTGTAATTACACACTTAGTGCATTTGAATATGCTAACTAAAACTAAATGGAAGTTTTAAGAAGAACCTGTGTTGAAATCAATGATTTTGTTAGCTGAAGAAGCAGGGTTGGTAAAACAACTTGCTGAAAGCACAAGGTTGACTTTTCTTTCTGAAATAGTCCAGCAAAAATTTTCTCAGTAATCCCTTTTTCCACATGCATTTCTTCTCCTGACAACTCAAGAAGAAGAGAATTATAGAGTAATACTAGTGCAAATATGAACACTTATCATAAATACATATTTTTAATGGGGTTTCCTGCTTTTCCCATGTTGTTTTTTTCATTTTACAAGTCCTGGATCCTTCCACACATTGTGAACTCCATTAAATCTTACATTAGCTTTGCTCCTTTTTGAATCTATGTGTGATGGCTGCTGCAGAAGTGGTTCTTACTTCCCAACAAGCTCAAGAGATCTATCCCAGGAAGTGCTGGACTGCTGAATGACTCCATGTTTGAAGATTTTTAAATCATGTGCTGCATAAGCTCCATCTCCTTTAACCAAAAGACAGCTTTTGGCAGAGCAGTTAGATAGACTATCAGCTAAATGGACCACTTGAAAATTATCAGTAGAAATACATTTGTTTTTCAGTGCAGCTAAATGAATTTCCCATTGAATTAGTAAAATTCTGGAAATAACAGTGGAGATGGGCTAATAACCTCCATACAAACCAGAAATCTTTATTCTCAGAGTGAATGAGTTTTGTAAAACATGAACAAATATGTGGTGACTAGACTTTAATCTTTTATTTTAAAAACCACTTCAGTATTTTTAATTTTAATTTTAAAATACTTTTTGGTCTTGCTAAGGAAGTAGTCACTTAGGCTGGGCTTATTTCTCACAGTTTTTTGATCAACTGTGTTTTTAACACATTCTGTTTCTGTCTGTTGCCAAAGTAAGATGTTTGGGCAGATGTGGGAAGTTTATGAATGCTTTTCTAGTAAGCAGTAGAGTTAGGGATCCCTGTTGGTTGTATTGATGCTTTCAGCAGCTCCTGGTGCAATAGAAGTTAATATATTAAAGATTATTATATAGAATTGTTAAAATGTGAATAAAATATGTATTAAAGAGATGGAACAATTGCGTGGTAAGAGGAAGATACTGAAAAAGGTGGACTTTGAAATATATAAGTAAGCATCGATCTCTCTGTGTTTGACTAAGAATGTTGATGGAATCAGAAGAAACTCGAGTGTTGGCTCACTTTTTTACATTTCTGCCTCTTCCTGTGAATCACAATCCTTCTTTATTCATAGCCCAATAAATAAGAGTTCGTTTGCAATGAGTTAAGAATAATTACAGTGAATTTCTAGTGAACTATTTCCAAACTGTATTAACTTTTTTTTCATCAATCATTCCTTAAAGATGGCAGCTTATGGGACATATATTTAGTGCTTCATCTATGTCAGTACCAAAATTGAGTTGGTGGTGTCCTAAGCTTTCATAAACCTTTTTATGATTAAACTTCTAATGGTACGTTAAACTTTTCCTTCCAACTAACCATGACAGTGTTTGTGGATATATTGCTATAGCTTTGGCTACATTTAATTGTAAATCAACCTTTTAAAAGCCTTATGTTCTTTATGGAAATAATTCTGAACTGTTTTGTATGGAGGAATTGTTATTAGCAGTGCAAATAGTCTACAGTTTCTACAAAATGCTGGATAAAGGCTGTTTTTAAATATTAATTAACATGTCTGTATTTCTTTAATGCAGCCCCTGTTCTCCCTGGGGCGTATCAGCAAAGCCAGACTCAAGGATATGGATATATGCATCAGACCAGTATGTCATCCATGAGGTCCATGCATTCACAGCCTCATTCAACAAGTCTGGTGAGTACTGAATTTAAAGGAGAATTTTGTTTGGTAAGCACCATCATCAGCTGTTGGGAAATGTCTCAAATATGACTGAATTGAACCCCTAGGGTTCTACAGTTGACCTATTTGACTGTCTTTATCATAAATATAACTGGTAGTCTTCATGTATAAAAAAGATTGAAGTGAATGTGGGCAGTGGTAAGAACTTTTACATCAGAATATATTAAAAAAAAATGTATGATATTCAGAGAGCAGAGAAATAACTGAATTCTTTACCTACTTACAACAAACACTAGATGCTTGGACAGTGTTTCACAGGCTGAACTTTGATGTTATGCTCTGTGATGAATTCATGCTCCTAGCACTGGATGAAAACCACTGATCTCTTAAGATCGCCCTGTTGGTTTAAATTAGTTTCAATTTTTTTGACTTGCTGATTTTGTGCTAGCAGGCTTTGTGCCTACCACCTGTATTACTTCTGCTTGTATAAAGCTAGCTCAAACTCTGGATTGCTGTGTCCTTTCTAATTCCAAACAACAGTCGTGCACCGACTCGTGTGTGATCCAAATTGAGTTATACTGGTGAACTGAGAAGAAGCTTTATCATGAAACCGTGGCCACCTCATGAAGTTCTTAATTGTGGTGGATGGGAATGTAAAGCTGGAGTGAATATTTCATTTTAAAAGTAACTGGTCATGGAAGGAGAGCTGAATGGTATTCAGCTGGGATTTTTAGGAAATTGAGCTGCTTCTTTTTTTAACTCCCTATATAAAAATTTCAGTTTTAATGGTTATCATAATTTTTAAATCATTTTGCTGCCTAGAGATTTCCTAGTTCAGATCCAGCCACCTTTTACCTTAGAAATATTGTAATTTTGAATTTTAAACTATTTTGAATAGATGTATATTTACTACCTCTGTCACCTTTTTTAGAGATGAATAAATATTTAATTATGAAGCAAAATTAGAGGTTGCTGAGCTGAAAAAACCTGTTTTCAAGATTAGCTGAAACTTGTATTTTTTTGTAAGACTGAAACTTCACAACATTTTATATTGTAAACATCATGACTTTCTGTGTGGGGTGAGTACTTTCAGGCTTGCCAGATTCTCAGCTGTCTGGGGCTGAGGGGGCTAACTTGCTGAAAGTCTGGGATCCAGGTACCTGCATCACTGAGTGAGTCAATAACCTGAGAAACTCTTTGGACACCTGCATGACAGCTGTGAGATAGCTGATAGTGGAATCAACCATTAATTTCCAAGGATATTACAAGGCACTTTGGGAGCTGGCTGCTTTCCAAAAGAGACAAAATCTAAAAAGTAGGAGACCTGGAAGCCTGGGCTTTGCCAGCAGATTTGCTAATCATCAGGGAGCAAAGCAAACAGCCCTCAAATCCAGCAGACAGAAAATGGAGATGCCTGCAAATCTCAAAATGCACTTACCAGCCTTTGCAGCGTTGTGGGCAGGGAGATGACTATTTCCTAATACCTCTGTGACCCAGTGACTTACCTGGTAGGCTGTTGAAACAGTGTCATTTCAGTCATCTTGAGAATCATCATTTGCCTCTTCTTCCAGAACTGGGAATGTGAAGGTAATAGGAAAAGGAAGGGAGTGATGTTAAAGAACTTTAAAAATAAAAGATTGACTTATTTCAACAGATTTCTTATCCCTCTTGTGAAACTTTTCACTTGACATCCTTATAACACTTTATCATGGGAAAAAAATGAAAACAGCAAACATCATGATCTGAACTGATTTTGCTGTTGTTAAAAATGGAGTGAGTTTCCTTATAGAAAATAAATCCCAAGCATTTCCAGAGAGAGGAAATCAAGGACTGCTGGCCTGGTGCTGACTGCTAACTTGCCAGTCTGATGAGGAAGACAGAATGTGATCTTACCACCCCAAAGTGGTGATTCTGCTCCAAAAGAGTAATCTCAGATGCAGTTAGGAACTTGCCAGGCTCCCTTGTCTTCCCATCTTAACACCAGAATATTTTCATTAGCCTGTGCAGCTTATCCAGGTGCACTGGACATATTACACTCAGCTATTGGGACAATACAGAGTGGTCTCAGAGTGTGCTTGGGGGAAACCCCTGCCTGGGGACGTGTTTAAATGTAGCAGTTTGCACAGACTGAAGGTTGATGTCAGTCTTGGAGTGCTTTTAAAGTGTGGTGTGGACATGCTGTAGGAGATCTGACAAACTTACACAACGTTTAGGTTCATTCCTTTCAGCTGTCTTTTCAGTTCTGGGCTTGGAGCAATACTGCCAGAGATGCAATGTTTGGCTAATAACAGAGGGAGGAAAGATGAGAAGAAAGTTCCAGGGGATGAGACTGGAAGAAAGGAATCCTAGAATAGTGACCTCAAAGCATGAGCAGTTTTTGAGGCTTAACTAAAAGCAATGAAGGTGATAAAGTAATTCATCAGTGTCTGAGTTTCGCCAGGACATCTCTAGGGCAAAAGTGATTACGATCCCATGGGTTATATCAGGGTGGAGATGATTGCAGAGTTAGCTGCTGTGGTAAATTTACTCTTTTCAAGTGAGTTGTTGTATTGTTATCAAATCTATCCCCAGGAGGCATAAGCTCATTTTATAATCATGTTCATCAATCTCCTATATTGAGAAACAGAAATTTTCTAATTTCTAAATTTTCAAAATCTGGTTTATTTAATTTTGAGCTGTGTTTTGTATCAGGCATGATCCTAACACAATCTTTGGGTAGATTTTTTTTTCCGAGATAGATTGCATTGTTTTCTGATTCTTAACTTTTCCTCACTTTCTGTGAGCAGTTCTGCATAATGGGGTGAATTAAATTGTTGCTCAGAGTACAAAGTGTTTTATAACAGAAAGCCCTGAAGGCTGTTTTCCTCTTTGGAAAATAATGGGATGTTCACACACTGTTAGATATCCAAGAGTGGCAGGAAAGCAGAGCCTATGCTGCAAGTTGGCTTTCCTTGATAGCTGCTGCATGCGAAGGATGCTGCAACAGTTCCTGCTCTTCGCAAGGAGCCATCCATAGAACAGGTATAAATTGGTGGGTGAAGTGGAAATACACACCTGTCAGCCCAGATCTGGCTGGGGAGCTGAGAATGTAATAGCTGGACTTCAGTTCTTCATATGGACAAGACTTACTGCTCTGTCTAAGCAGTAGGTGTGAGACAGACCTCTGAGGAGGTGGGAGATAAGTGAGTTTTGACTCTTTTACAAAACTCCAAACTTTTCTTACACCCTCTTGTAACTCAGTACCCGCTAAACTCACTACTGACAGAGGAATAATTCACTGAAATGCATTTTAAAAATCCCTGCTTTGAGTCCTTTAGGCATTGTAATTCTCGATTATATAGCCCAGACTACACTCTGCAGTGATAATTAGGCATTAAATGCTAACAGGATTATTATGGAGATTTCTCCTGACAGCCATTTAGCACCTAATTAGGTGTTAAGGCCATAAATTTAGGTTTCTCAGCAGCATTTAGGGCCCTAATAAATTCTTTTGAAGTTTGAAATTGCGGGCTTGTCTTCACAACTGTGCACCACAGTGATGTAGTCAAGCTGCCTTAAAGGAGACAGTAGTGGTATGTCCTTTGCCATGGTGCTCTAAGGAAGAGTGAGCATCCTTCTGAGTGAGCAAAACCTCTCTATTTTTCCAATTTTATGTTAGTTTAATAAAACATTTAATCTCTTCACCAGTCTTTTCCTGTTTAAGGGAGACCTATAAGCATGGCTCTGGGCAAAATCCATTTACTGCCTTATACCAGATATAGACTTGCTACCATTTTTCTTAAATGGACCCTCTTTTGAAATAAATTGTTTAAAGGGCTAACTGCTGCTGAGTTTGCTGTAATAGCATATTTTTCACCGCTTTTTTGGAGTTACTTTCAAGGCTCAGCAGAGACATCAGTTGAAATAGTTGGAAAAAATAAGATTCTGAAAGGCAGAGAGCCTTTTGACTGCTAGTTGTCTGCTTCATGAATGTTTAAGGAATTTTTTGTGATGATAGAACCCAAGCAATTGTTTACTGTCATGTAGTGCATAAAAGATGATCCTTTTTTCCATGGGCATCCATGCACACTTGGAAGACATTAAGGAACCACTAAGAAAGCACATACCTCTGGTTGAAAACTGCTCTTGGTCACAGCCTGTATGTAGGTCAGCAGAACTACACAAGGCATGGCAGAGTACAATAATACAGAGCAAGACTCACATGCAGTTCAGAGTAGACTTGCCAGGAAAGGTGGTCTCCAATGGTCTCCAGTAGTTGAACATGAGCTGATTTCTCTGTCCTGTTTAATTTGCACTGCTAATGATAAAGGTAGATCCAAGACTAAAAATATATTTCTAGCATGGGAACAGTAATGATGAGTTGCCCTATAGTGTTTGGATTAAATAATTCCGCATTTCCAACATGTGACAAATGGCCTGCTCACTCCATGAGGAGCAATCTCCACCTTTTTTAAAAATAGTTTCATTAAAAACACTCAAACCCCCATATATATGATATGAACTAAAATTAATCCAGAGCTGTTTTCTTGAGCTGAGAAGTTTGCTGTCTATTAAAAGGTTCAGACAATAGTACTAGGCATGAACTCAAGCACTGACTGTTTTTACCTTTTTTCCTCTTTAAATCATTGTACCAGAAAAATTCAGCTACATATGGTAACATAGCAAAAATGACTGGAAGGGAAATTGGATATTATCAGTGATGCTTGAACTGCTTTTGACTTCTGTCAAGAGCCAGGGTAAGGAAAAGAAAGTACACTTGGGAATTTTAAAATGAGCTAGTTTTATTCTGCTGTTAAGATACAAGGGGAGACTGTTCTTCCTGAGTTTGAAAATCCACTTTGAATTACAGTAAATGATGGCATTTTATTGGTTATGAGCGAAAATAAATACTCAACTTAGAAAAATAGAGAAAAAATTTGAAATCTTGTCTTATAGTGGGCAGGGTTGTAGACAAATTTGGTTTAGCTAATGATGGGACTTTATGTGCTAAACAACATTTTATCTTAATATGAAAATATAAGTATTCATAAAAATTATTTTTATAGACTTCTTGAAATCTTGTTTTTCCTTTAGATAATAATACATTCATAATTCTTAATTCGGGGTAAAATCCTAATGAAATGAAGGACATTCAGTGAGATGGAAAAGTTAATGGCCTGGATGAAGACTATGTTTCTTTTTGTAGTGAAGACACAGGAGAAGTTATTTGTGAATCATGCAAATAGGGAGCAGAAGCACATCTAGCTATGGCTGGATGTAATGAACTGTTACTAGTGAATTAATGAAACAACAGTTAGAATATTTCAATATGCAAGTGAACGGCTTGAAATCTGTTTGTTTGAAGCCATAAGACAATGTGAGTTAACAAAATAATTATTTTGCTAGTCAGAACAAAGGCCTGTATTCACTGTATATTTGACAGGGTGCAGAGGGGATACTGTTCCTTTTCAACAGGTAACTTGTGATTCTCTCTCTGCTTTGCTCCCTCTATTCTTTTTTCCTTCCCTTTTCTTCTTCTTTGTGCAAAGAGAAAGAATCTATCCCTGTTTAGACTTGACACTTTACAGCCTTGTTTTCTTTCCTTCAACAGAGAACATACAGAGCTATGTATGACTACAGTGCTCAAGATGAAGATGAAGTTTCCTTCAGGGATGGTGATTATATCATCAATGTGCAACCAATTGATGATGGCTGGATGTATGGTACTGTTCAGAGAACTGGGAAAACAGGAATGCTTCCAGCAAATTATATTGAGTTTGTTAACTAATTTTTGTCTCTAGTCCTTTGAGCTTTATTATGATTTACTTAAAATCTAACCTTTTAGAAAAAAGTCAGAAGAATCTTTTAAGAGTTCATGATCATTACTTTATCACTGCTATAACAGTTTGCATTCTCACTCAGAATCCATTTTACAGTCCTTTAAAGAAAAAAATAAATAATCCACAAGAAGCTCAGAGCTTTGAAAACAGCATTGCTTATAATAGTGCTCTCTCAAAATGAAAAACATATATGGAAGCCTGGTGCTGCCAATCCTATAAAGACTTTGGTCAATTAACTGTAAAGGGGTAATACTTTTTCCTTACACCTCAAAGACATTATAACCATAAAATTGATTCACTTCTTATGGCACTCTGAAGTCACAGGAGGTTAACACACTGAGTTTGAATACATCTTCAAATTATTAGGGAAATGTTTAATGTTTAAGCAGTTAGCTTCCTAATAAAAATTAAAATGTTGAGTAGATAATTCAGTCATTTGAAATAAAGACAAGTAATATGCCAGTAAAAAACCCCAATAAAACCCCCTACTGCCCAGCAGCCTTACAGGAAATATGTTTATTTTGACAGCAAAAATTTCCTGACTCTTACATATCCACATTTATTCTTGGATTACCCATTTTTATTTATTCCCAAGTGATCTATTAGCTTTGCTTCCATCCCAATCCATCAATTAGATCCACGTCTGGATTCATGGTTCCTCAGTATCTTTTCCACAGAAGACTCCTTGCAAAGACTAGCTAAAATATAAAACTTGTCAACTCTTCTGTTTCCTTCTATAATACTTAGCATTTAAATAGAAACTTTCATTAGGGCAACGTACAACCAATACTTCATGTTAGCTCCTTCACCTTCACCTGTGCTGCTGTAAATAAATACCCCACGTGCGGCCCCGGTGCTGTGCAGTCACACAGAGCCTGCAGTCACCCCTGTTCTTACCACAGGTAACTCGCTTAATGGCTGCTTTGCTGATGAGCTGATGTCCCTCCCCTGCTGCAGAAACACTTGTGCCTCCATCGAGCAGTGGAGGAGAGCTCTGGTTCTTGTAGTGCATTTCAGATCAGTGGCCTATTGCTTCAGTTTACTCCCAAATTCTTGGTGATCCAACAGTGGGTTGTACGCTTGCCAAATGATTAATGATGAAGAAGTATTATGTTTTCTTTTAGTGACTTAATCTTTCTCATAACTGACACCGAAGGGAAAGCTAACTAAGCAAAATCCAACATACTCTATGCCATAATTTCAGTTTAGCCATCTGTAGAAAACAGTAAAAATATTCTGCTGACAGACCTTCACATGTGCTATTTGGTGTCTGTTAACTTATGGTCAGAACTGAGAGATCCAGATCTCGGTCTGTGAGGCTGAGGAGAGGATCAAACAGCTGGTGACACAGTGGATCTCTAAGATCTCAGCAGGCTTGGGTCACAGGGAACTTGTTTTTGCTTTGACTGGGTGCTGCATTCCCTCCCAGGGAGAAATTCTGGGAGAAAGCACAAAAGAGTTAATGTGAGAACTTACTCATGGGGATGCAGAGATGTGTAAGGAAGAAAATGTTTTTCCGATAAAATAATTTGTGGAGTTCAGCCATGTGCTAAGGAAATTAACTTTGGAGTAGCCCTCAGAATATTGAGTCTGCACTGGCTTTCTTTCATTTCTAAAATTTTTAAAGTAGAATTAAATATAGAGCTTTTACACAATTTTGTATTTCTTATCTCATATAGTAGGCAATCCTGCAATAACTATGTAAAAAATGAAGAAGGAAGGCAGGATGGATTTGTTATGTCAACTGAAAGTTGTCAATGCAAATACCTGCAAGTTCTATTTTTGGATACAGTTAAGAATTGGAAAGCTTATGCAATTTTATTTTAGGTCTTGCTAACACACAGATGATTCCAGCTGCCAAGCAGAATGGAATGACTACATTAAGAAAAAAAAATTTAAAAATGTCCGTGACTGTGGAATTACCTGTGCTTTCTTGTCAGCAGACTAATTTCAAGGCTAAAGCTGTCCAGGAGTATCTAACTTCAAAAAAATGTGTTTTAAAAGCAGAGTTCTGTGACTGTAAATATGCAACTTGTATAGCTGACTGCTGTGATTTAAAATTCTTGCAAGTTTTGCATAAGGAGCTGCTCTTGCAGCAGACCCTTGTTCATTACTGGTGACATCCACATGAAATCAGCAAGGCAAATGGCTTTTTTAAAGGCTGATGTGGCATGCAGAGCTAGAAGCTCTGAAACAAGCAGTTTGCTTCTATGTTGGTTTTCATCACTGGCCATCAACAGCAAGGAGAGGAATTCCATCTTCTGCTGGCTGGCAAATTTTCAGATGATGCCTGAGGCACAATTGGCTGTCACTTGCTGCTGTGCTTCTCTATTAGCTGTGTAATGCTGACAACAATAAAAACAAAGTGTCAGTTTGTTAACCAAATATGAATAAAAAAGAAATATAGAGAATATCTATATGGCATCAAGTTGCAATTTTTAGTGACTTATAGAACAGTGAGTCTCCACCTATAAATACATGATCATTCTTCCCAAATGAGGAGACAGATTACAGTGTTGAACACTTTATGTATAGAAGTAAATCAGAAAGTGAGCATTTGGTGACATTAGAGAACTATGTTAAGCTAAACAATAGAAATATAATTTCCTTTATGAATTTTGAATATTCATTAGCCTGGCAGAGCAGCTAAAGCAATTTGCAAAAAATAAAAGGTCAAGAAAACAAAACAGTATGTGAATTGTATTTCTCTTGAGGATGGTATGTCAGCAGAATTATTAAGATCTGGTTTAAGTTACTTATTCTTGTAGTCAACTTTTTTGTCATATATGCTTAGGAATTCATGTTTATATGGAATGGTTCCTGCTTTTGATATAAAAAAACCCTCTAGTGTAATTTTGCAGCTTTGTTCTAAGCAATGCAATCAAAGGCCCAAAATTACCAGAATGAAATTATAAAAATTATTTTTTATAAGATCTAAAGTTTGTAAGGTAGGGAGAGTAAGTCATAAACTAAATTGTGCCAGCACACGTTTTTCAAAGCATATGTTGGAGACTGTTACATGCAGTGTGATATAGGGGTGAAAAGATGTTACATGCTGTCTTGTCACCTTTAAAGTTTATATTCATTTTTAGCACAGCATGTTCCCCTCACTGTTCTTTCTTCCTGTAGTCAACATTTTTCTGTGGAAAGGAAAGGGCTTTTAAGGACTTGAATTTCCCAAGCTGTTCCAAAGTTCAAGTTGGAAGTCCACATGTTCCCATTTTAGAAATAAAGAATTCTGTAAAGAATGCTGTAATTCTTGCTAACATGAGTATAAATGTAGAATACAACATAGAGCATATTCATGCATACATACAAGAACAAATGGGTGCCTTGCTTTTCATTACTCTTTCTTGCCTGGCTAATCTTCATTTTTTAAACAAAGCTACGTACAGATACTGCAGTTGTAATTTTTCATTATGGAACATTAGCATTTAGTCTTGATGAAACAGGGTTTTCTTGATTACATTTGACATACAATAAACTACTTCAGCAGATTGGGATTTGACGGAGAATCACCTCCCATGGATTATGTTTTTGACAAATGTGTCCCTGCCGAGTGTTTCTTGGGGATGTGGAAGGTCTCCAATACTTGGGAAAGGTAATAATTCTAGTTTTTATTGCACAGTGACTGCATGTCATCTTGTACGATGAAAAAGAAATAACAAATACACAGGTCTTTGGCAGAAGGTGGTACAGGGTATAAAATCATAGATTTTTATTAAGTTGATTAATACTCCATTTAAAATATAGAATATGCTTTAGTTAGTAAATGTTTAAATAATATACTGAAACAGACAGAAGATGCTGTTGAAAGAAGTCCTCCAAACTGATGTGCTGGCAAATGCAAAGTACTAGTGAGCTGTAGAAGATTAAACCATTTTGCAATGCTTTAGTGATTTTCTCCAGCTTTATGCCATAGGAACCCCATCTCTCCTTTGGAAAGAAAACCTGAAAGCTCTATTTCCTAAACTGCCTGCACTACAACAGTATATTCAAAGGAATTTCATATGCTTCTTGTGTCTGATAAATAGAATTTGCATATTGTACTTAAGTTGTAATCCAGTTGTTGTTGACATTTGTTTAATTATTATTATTTTAGGGGGGAAAATAAGCTATACTGTAGCATTTCAATTGTGTATGTAATATTACTATTAGAAATTGCTAGACCATTGGAAGACAGCAATGACTGTATTGACATTGATTAGCATGATGTGGAAAATCTCTCAGCTGTTGGTTTTTGCAGTGTGATATAAAAAGCAAAAATGAACCGCTGTGCAGTTTGGCTTATGTTTGCTTTAAAGTGTGTAAAGTTTTAGTTATTTTGCAAAACTGTACTGTATTTGGGGGTATACAGTTATGAAGGTAACAATTGTTTTTCAAAGGACAGATAAACTGACTCTTGGATCATATGATGTATCATCTTAATTTGGCTTTTGTTATGCAGAAAGTTAACACCAGCTATTAAAATATATTTTAGTAGAAATGCTTTAATTCCTGTTTCTTCCTCTACACTGTGAATATTTAAGCTTTGGTGGACTAGAGCAACATCATGCTGCCCAAAGTACTAACCTATGCAAACTAGTTCACATTTTAGTTGATGTCACAGTGGATGTAACATAACAATTTATTTTGCATAACATTAAACGTCATTCAAATAAAATATTAAACCCAGCACTATGTATGTATTATATTCATAAACAACACTCTGTAAAGCTACCATACCCATTAGTATAAGCTCTCAAAGATGCAAATTGCTTTAACTAAGTCAGACTTAAGTAGAATTTTTAGCACTACTCGTCAAGCTTGATCTCAGAAAATAGTTTCCTAAAACACTGTTTTATTTCAGACATGCCCTCTCCTTAAAAGGTTAATTTGCCTTTTTCAGTCTGTATTTGTAACCTTTCAACAGAACATCAAGTTACATTCCATGACCCTTGGTTTGTTTAAATAAGCAAAGATAGTGAAGGAGGTCCACTGATTTAACTGATACTGGTTTGCTTGTCTTTGAATGGGCATTTGGTTAGGTGTGCTCTCAGTGCAACACTAATGAAAAGAAATTGAATTGCTGGCTTCTTTAAGACAATTTTATATACAAATGTCGTCTTTATTCATTTACACAAGTGAATTATTTTTAAAACATTGTAAGAAAGTTTAAGTTAAAATAAAATCCAGAAGTATTTTGGAACTACTCTTCTTGTAATTGAAGAAGATTATTATGCTTAGGGACATGTTTTGTTTATTTGAGTGTTAAGTGTACAGTAAAATGGACTGCATTGGAATTTTTATATTTTTATCAAGTGTTAGTTTGAAGAAGGCTGTTAACAATGTATGAGGACAAATGGCAGCCACAAATGGAGCTGATTAGCTCCTTCTAGGTAAGTGACATGCACTTGCTACGGCACTAATTTCTACTTAAGAAATGTGTTAGCATTTCCTATGAAGTTTAATTGGTTACAGAGTTGTGATTCCATGTTCTGTGGTGCTTTTATATATTGAAATGCTGCCAGTATAGAAATATCCGATCTTTATATATACTGTAGCAAACAGCAGTTTTCAATAAGATAAAGATTTAAGAGCTGCCAAAATGGACCTCAAGCACTTGGAATGTGTTTTATTTGAAAATCTCTCCATAATTTGCTAGAGGTACTGAAGTACTTTCCTGTCTTTACTGGCCCCGTAGAATATAATTATCAAAAGCATCTATGTACTGGCACTTGAAATTCTTGTGGAAACCCTCCGTGCTGTGTATTGGACAGGTTGAGAGTTTCTAGCTATCAATGCTTTTAGGATGCTCTGATTTCTGCTGTCTCAGAACTGGGCTCTTGATTTACTCTGGTGTGTTAATTAGCAAGAATAAGCTAATGTACCATAGAGTTCTCTGTACTGAGGGAATAGTTGCCCGGTGCATGGGCACTGCTTTCTCTCCCTTCTCCCACTCACACCACCAAGCCCAGCCATGTTTCCAATAATGTTTTTCCATGACTACCTCTCACATCTTTCCATGAAGCTACTTGTGGGACACATTAAAGTGATACCACCAAATGATCCAGATTTGTTTTTTTCTTCCAAATGATTTATTTTATCATCATTCTTTCGGCGATTCTGTTTATTGCACAACCTTGAAAACAGTAATATCGGTGTAAGGAAAGAAGTAGCATGAAATGGGTGGAAGGCATGGCTGAAGTGAAGTCACAGATTTCTTACTCAGATTTTGCTGCAGAGGTTAATACAAGTCAACCATATGACTGAGGGCACCATCTGAACAACTAACTTGTAAGCTGAGCAGTGCTGTGTGGATATGCTTGGCCTGTCTGTGTGTGTCTGTGCTGTAGTGTCAGAACTACTCTGGGGTAGTGTGCAGATACCTCCTCCAGTTTTTGAGCAATTAGTTGGCATCCCAAGAGCAGTCGATCCACTGGCATATGGCATTCATAAACACAAATTTATCTTTTGAGAAAATGAGACCTCAGATAGTACAAAGGGAACAAAATGTCAGTAGGTTTAAACTACATATTTTTGTGCCTAGCAGGAAGGAAATCCTTTGTGTGTGGTGAGAAGACTAAGCCCCATGGCACTGCGGCAAGCTGCTAACTCTGAACTGTGTTTAGTACCAGAATGAGATGATGTGCCACAGAGCTCACCTGCTCCACAAACTTGGTACTGCATGATGTGCTACTTGCTGGGCATTGTGCTTAACAATGACAGCAGAAACTGGAGTTTCGTATTTATGCACTACATCCTAAAAAGAGCCTAAGAAGTCCTTAATTTTATATATTTTAGCTTTGGTTTCTTTCCTACTTGCCTGCTGTTGATAAAATCTACATTTGGAGAGGCCTGTTCTCATGCAGAAGACTACTGGCTTGTGGCTTTGACCACTTGTATCTACAAAGAGAGATCTGCAGGTATTAACATCGGTGTCTTAAAATAGTGCTTGACGCATAGATAACCATTTTCAGTGTTTTCACAAACAACTGTCAGCTGTTTTGATTGTTCTTTGATTCAAGCCATAATTTTTCTGTGTTTTTCCTCCTCCTCCATCTTTCTTCTCTTGACATGCTTACAGCCTGTGTTGCTTATACAGCAGCTTTTCCAGGACCCAAAGGATATATTTTTAAGAGGTTCCTCAAGGAGCTGAGAAGACTTCAAATTGTTTGAAAAATGCTAGTGTTATCTCCCCATTAAGTTCTCCCTCCCCCAGCAGTTCTACACTGGCTTCACTGTCCTTCTTTGCCTTTTGCTGCCTCTTCCTTCAGTCAAACTGTGATATCTCTGTCATCAAACCTGTTGGGCTTGGGGCTCCTCCAGTCAGGCCTTCATAGTTTATGCATTGAGATTTGGAACTTTAGTGTGGCTCACCTGCCTGTTCTCCTGTCAAGACCTTTGAGCAGAACTCAAAGAATATTAGCACCTGCCCATTTGCCCCAAGCAGTGTTACATTTCTGTTGGCTCAGTGATGAACTGTTCTCTGTGAAGAGTCCTCTTGACTGTTTTCCCTGGCTTTCCTTGCCCGTATGTACTTGTGGCTGCTTCTGAAATAAGATGCTGATTTCAGAAAACAGGGAGATTACACTTTTTGCTGTCTCATCAATACCTAAATCAGTTCTTCATTCTCTTCTTCAGAGGATTAGCATCCTTATTATGTTATCCCTGATTTTGGGTTGAACTCTTGATTTAGAAGTCATTCTCTCTCCATCAGTGTTAGAGTGAAGGGCTCATACCATGTCAATGCAGTCTGTTGCTCACTACGGAAATTGTGTGATAGACACTATCCTGCTCACCAGAACCTTTCAGTTCCTAGCACTGCTTGTTCTGTATTCATCAGATGGAATGTCTGTGAGATGTGATTATCTGTACCAAACCCCAGCCTTTCTATAAATAAATGTCATTATAAAATAAACACTTTTTCTGACTTACAGCTCCTCTGACTCAAGATGACATTGACATCCTCCAATTTTGTAGCTTGTACTGACATTAGGAAGCATGCATCTAAAATGTGTCAGATGAATTATGCTCTAAGGGACTTTTTAGGCAGACCTTGATGACTGCAGCTATTAGACAGTGTGGATATCTCAAGTTAAATGGGATAAGTGGCAGATCAGGTCTTGCTGGCAAGTGGTTCAACTGAGAAACGAGTTTATGTGTTTATTTGAGTGACCCAGCTATTCAAGAGACTGTCATTTTCATTTCTACTCCAGCAGTTCAAAACAAATACAAGAATTAGATGACAATTATTCATAGTTAACTAGTTAGCTGTGCAGCTTAAACAATTCCTTGATCAAATGGAAATAAAGGAAGTTAATCAGAAATTTTGGCAAACCACGTGCAGGGTGGAGCTAGGCATTTGAATTGACTTCCAGCGTGCTTGCATTTCCTACGATTATTTTCCCTTCTTCTAACTTTATTAAAAATAGTGGGAAAGATCTGCTCCTCACAGCATGACTAGCATGGTGGTAGAGAAATTAATCTTCAGTGGAAGAATAGGTTCAAGGGTGTTGTAAGATCTTGGAAGACAACAGTTTACAGTTATGCTTTCAAATCTTAAAATTACCAAAATTTTAACTTTTCTCCCTTGAATTTTCTTTCAGCCCCTAAACCCCACTAAAACGGTTTTGCTCTGCTCTATGTTCAACGTTGCATTCCCTGTAGCAGTTACCTTTGTGAGATGGAAAAAGACCACAAGCACTGGAGTACTTATGTAACTTTCTCTTCCTACGATTTTACACTGCTATGCTAAGTAACATCTGCAAAATATCCTTTGTTACAAGGTTCTTTATTTCACCCTCCAGAAACGTATTGCACAAATAACATATTCCCTGTTCAAATGCCACTGGCCAGCACGCTCTGTTGCATAACTGTGATTATGAGGAGGAGGGCATGCTACAGTGGCAAGCTACAATCTTGATGTTAGAGCAAGCACCTAGCAAAGACTCCTGTGAGATCTTTCACAACTTGTGACTCCTTTGAAAATAGTAGCCATCACTGCAGTACCAGTGCTCTGTGAGATTAGTAAAATTATAACTTTGCAACTTGGTTTATTTTCCAGATGCTATAAAGTCAACACAGCTGCAGCTGCTTTTGGACAGGTTGATTCTAGATGCTATTTTGACTTGTTGCTGCTTATCTTTTTGTTGGTATTCTTTCTATTTCAGCTTCTTATGGTATGATGGCTAAGTCAGAAGAATACATCAGATCCTCTAATTTGTGGGCTTTCTGCCATTCTAAAGGTGTATGTTTTCTTATTTCAAGCTTTTTTTCTTTTTCCCAGCACTTTCTCAGAGATCAAGAATATGAACAGGACTTACTCAGCCTCCCACAAGATGGCCAGAACTGTAATTTGAACTGGTACAAAATGATTCAAAACAAGGGCATGGGCACTGGTCACAATCAAATTAGTTTCTCCTACAAGCTGATCCATGAAGCACACACACTCTTGTGCCCCCCCAGTTTTTCCTTCTCTAAATACTACTGGTCTAGTGGCCATATATTTTAAGGTTAATTGAATCACTTTTTGTGGGAGTTAAATAACAAGAGATTTTTCATGTATTATTGCAGCATGCTTTAACCCTGGAATCTATCACAGGGAATCTACAACTGGATCAGAACTTCACAGCTAAATAAGGTAGGTGGAACAAGGTTACTTAGTCTGTGCTTTAGTGTATTTAAAAAGCTTTTTTTGTTTAAATTCTGTACAAATATGCAGTGAAGGGTTCTGTACAGGATGGAACAGCTTTATATAGCTTCAGAAAGCAATGGTGTGAAACCATGGATCATATCAGAATAAAGGGACCTTGATTCTTAGTCCAGACTAAGGTTTCTTAATCTGCTCTATTATTTCTTGTCTGTATCATGCTGTGTGTTCAGCTGAGGCAAAAACAAGGTTAAAGAGGCAGATTTTATAATATATTTAGATTCAGAAACAGGAAGATGAGAGACAAGTGGGTTTTTCAAATTACATCTGAAATCTGAATCTGATTACAGTGATGTTGGAAATTTCACTCAGCATTTTAACACTTCAGTGTGCTCTATGAAACCAGTCATCATTCTTTAATGAATTGAATATAAATAGTGAAATGCTTACTGAATTAGGGATCACAAAATTTTGTTTACCCTTAAACCACGTATCTAACAAATAGACTAGAGCTATGTTGACTTTTTATCCATCTCTTTAGTTTAAGGAATATTTAGTTAAGCTATGTTAAATGGGACATCATCAATGAAATGGATATCAGTTCTGAATTCTTGACAAGATTCTGATTCAAGATCACTTTGATGGTAAAAAGAACAAACAAATCCTGGATGAGGATTTGAGTTACTGGATGACTAAATCAGTCATGCTCTGAAAGACTATTTCTTCTTGATTTTTTATAATAGGATTTGAGATACACCCTCTCAACAAAGTGTTCAGTGCTATTTAACTTGAGTAGGGATTGATGAGTGTCTGTGTCATCCTAGGTGAGGGGCTTCAGCTTGGAGATGTTTAAGACCTTGTTTTGGCTTCAGCATTTCCTACCTGCTGTCAAGAAAATTTGAAGGGATCATATACAGCACATAGCTTTCTTTGACTCAGTACATCCTGTGTGGCTAAACACATGTCATGGGTCATTTTTAAAATCATGTTGTGTGGAATGGGTGGGAGAATACTCATGTTGACGTTGAACAGATAGGAAATCTTCACGCAGAAATGGGACACCTGGAAGAAGTGAGGGCCAAATCCTAATTTTGTCCCAGCTTTATTAAGAGTTTTGGTGCTTCTCACAAAGCTCTGAGGAAGTGACATTTTGCAACTGATGAGCTGGTGTTACCTCACCTCTACTGCATCAGCAGGTCCTGAGTGCAAACCTTCTCAGGGCAAGTCACTCTGGTTGGGTGGCCTTGAGGGCACCTTCTGCAAAACGTGCAGCTCAGCCCTGCCATTCAGCATGGGCTCAATACCCACAGATTTCTAAGCCCTCCTTTTTTTTTTTTTTTATGTAAGTTGCTCTTTCTACTTTTATGCATATTTTTATCTCAACATCAGAGCAGCACCTGTGGCAGGAGGGACACAGGGACATGTTACCTTGGAGGTGGGAGTGCAGCAATGAAGGCGGTGTAGCTGGTGTGCCAGGAGGGAATGCAGACCCAGGGGAGGCAGGAGGAGCTGCCGAGCCAGAGGTAGCCCAGTGGGCTGTGATGGATTGCATTACTTGGGAGCTGAGCCCTGCCACTTGCTCCTGCAATAGGAAAGGGTAGTGGATGTTCAAGCACCATTTCTCCTAGGTGGATATGTGAGCACTTGTGATGAATATTTTTTACATTCTCCAGTCCAACTACAAAGCCTGAAGGAACAGAAGAAATATTCCTGGAATTTAGTTTTTTTTCTTCAAATCAAATTACACTCAAAAGCATTCAATGCCTCCCTTGGCCAACCATTTTCCAAGCACGGTAGGTTTTTATCATGAAAACCAGCTTTCAGAGTTTACTTTCTTTCTTGTTGCAGGGCAGAACAAGTTTCTCTTGTTTCTTCTTTTATCTGGGCAGTTTTGTCCTGTGATGGGAGCAAAGGTCTCTTCTTGTGGTGCAGTGAAGACATTCAGAAACTGCCACTGGCCACAGTAATTTGCTGCAATCCTCCTGAAACACATATGATTGATAGATATGAACCTATTCCCATTTTTCTAAATCTCTCTGCATTTTTAGAAAAAAACGTCCAGGAGCTGAGATGGAGATATACAACGATATCTCTTTTCTTCTTCTGTCATACACTGAAAAAGAAGATGAGGAACAAAATATCTGCATGCGAGGTTTTAATACAGCCTTTCAGGGCTGGGTGAGCTGTAGTTCATTAGCAAGGGAAAAGGCAGTCATGTGAAACTGGCACAAGGGGGCAGGTGTGCACCACTGAAAATTCTTCATAGTTTCTGTTTATGAATGATCGCAATTAGCTGCAGGACATAGAATGGTAACTGTCTTGTTATGGGCATAAATGGCTATTTTAATTGTGTTGTAAGAAAAACTGTGCTCTATATTTAATTGGAATGAAACCTCACATTTCTACATGAAATCAAAAGGGCTTAACAAAAT
>QWTY01009777.1:0-13801 GCA_008033365.1 Pseudorectes ferrugineus
CTTCCACTCCGAGTGGTTATGAACTCTGGGCAATGCAGTGGCCAGTTCTCTGAGCAGAAACTGAAGGCTGCACTCCTGCTTGCCTGTCACACTCATCTTGGAGAGGCAACTGATATGGAGGAATTTCACAAGGGACACTGTACAGAGCGAGCATCAGCTGGGACACTGTTCCTGTGCAAGCTATCACATTCTCCTGGATCCTGGCTGTATTTTGTTCCCATGGCACAAGGCAAGCCTTTTCCCAAGTGATTCCAAAACCCGAGATGACCTACGGCTGTGTACATCAAGTGAGACAGAGCACACAAGGTTGTTAGATTCACCATTTCAATGGCTGGAGGAAATTTACACTGCCTCACAAAGAAGAGAAAACTACAAGAAACTTTTCATATACAGGAGATCACAGTTTCAAAGGGTTGCCATATGATAGTCAATGGTTGGTTCAACATCACCTGGGCAATTTTCTTTAGATCACCTTTTTAAAGCCCCTCTCCAAAGGCCTCTTTCCCCAACAGACAAACTGAGAAATTCATAGGTTAAATTTTTCAGACTATCCCAACTTTAAAGTGTCTCACAAAAATACCTTTTGGCTGATATTCCTGCACAAACCCACTGGCAATATTCAGGAAAAACTCACAAAAACTGGAGAAAGAGACTTCCTGGTCTTCCTGGAATGCTTGGCTATAGGGTCAAGGGAGGGTAGCTGAATGTAAGCATAACTATCGCCATGTTGCAAACCCCTGTTTGCCAGTCTCATTGCCCTTAAGGAGGAAATTAACTGCCAACATTTATCAATGAAGAAGAGCTCTCACATCCTGTCTGCTAGACCCAGGGAGAGGCAAACAGCAGGAACAGCTGCAATTAACTTGGGGCCTAATTACAGTCAAGCTAAAAGACAGCAGTGATCTCTTCTACTCAACAGAAAACAAAACAAAAATAAACAACTGCAAGAAGATGAACTGAAGAAAGAAGTGAAACCAGGTAGGAAGAAGAAAGCCATGTTCTCTGAGGGGAAGCAGACCCTTAGGACACATGAGTCTGGCTCTGTGAAGCACAGATTTTCCCCGGCTGCTGATCTCACCCAGTGCCTCTAACAAGGAAGCTCCCCAGGCACCCTCCCCACGTGGAGAACTAACACACCACAGCTCCAGAACAGCTCATCCAGTGATGAGCACACAGCAATGCACAATAAACAGCGCTTACAGTATACATTATCTTTAATTTTAATTGCCATTTGGAAACAGTGATTAAAACACAAGAAACACTAAGCTGCAAAGAGCACAACAGCCTGCACCAGAACAAAGTGGGGCCGGAGGCTGAGGAGCACCCAGGAGTGGAGGAAGACAGACCACCAGAAGGATTTCTTTTCCAGAAACTGACTGCTGGACAGCTCTCCCGAGATCTTTATCGCTGACTCGTTTTCCTTGCAGCCATCTGACACACATCCCTCCTGGCTGGGGAGCACCACCAAGTAATGAAGGGCTGTATCACTTCCTGGGGATGAGTAACCATTTAAAATCTCAGCAGCTGGACTGGGACAAAGGATGAAGGACCTTTAGCAAGGAAAGGAACAAAAAGCCAAGCAGCCTGATCACAGGGGAGCAGCTGGTGGTGACACACAGCCCAGGCTGCAGCCAGCCAAACCCATCAGCACTGGGCACTTTCTGAGGTCACATCAGACTGAAATCCAGACCACCCCCCTCTGCATGCTGCCTGGTGGCTGCCTGACCTCACAAAATCCACAGGGGCAAAAAGAACAAAGCAGTGCAGTGATTTGGCCCGAGACATGGATCTGTGGTCTGAAACACACATGAACCCTCAAATAACAAGCCAAGGGAGTGAATGATTTCTGTGCTTATATTCCAGTGTTGTCTTAAGTTGTCTAACTTGGATTTTACATGCTGTCCTTGTCTACAAGAACACTGCCTGTTCTGCCAGGCACCCAGACACGACTGAACAGCCTGTCACCTCCTGAATTCAGCAGAGTACAGAAATTGTCAGGGAACAGGGTACCCAAGAGGGGCAATACAAACTCTTCCAGTACAAGAGGAAACATTATTGAACTAGACAAGCAGGAAACAACAAACAACATGACTCAGTCTAATATTTCTAATTGTATCTGCCTCTGTGGAGCAGCTTGGCTCCTGCTAGGATGTGGAGCAACTTTGTATGTCAGGTGAAATAAAACTTTTGTTTAAAAAAAAAAAAATTTCTATTTAATGCAAACTGAAATTTTATAAGTATCTCCTCACTCCACATTTTCTAGGACTAGGTTGAAGAGGAAAGACAGTCAGTCCTTAAATGCTTTACTGTTGTTTTTTTTTTTTTAAAGTTCAGAAATTAAGACTTTTCAGTTTGTCCTTGTTGAGCTGTGCACAGAAGTAAAAAGCACAGCTGGGAATAACAGCTTGCATGTCCCTAGAGGCCCAAAAGAAGGTAAGAAACACAGCATCTCCCACAAGAACACAAGAGACCATTTCTTCCCTGAGATCCCAGCACAGCAGTAAGAAAATACACTCAACATCCAAATGTGTACTGCACACAGCTTTCTGAGTAGCCCTGATCTGCAGCTGGAGCTAACTCCTCTCTCCAACTGTGGTACCCAAAGAAGCAGCTGGGACAGTACAAGCCATTCTACAGTGAGACCTGGATCTCCCATAACTGTTAGTGGCTGCATGCTGACATTGATGGAAATGCAGTGCTTAATAACAACCTCATTTCAGACCTCAAACTAAGCTCTTCTCTTGATTTTCAAACAGCAGGACCACAGTGGTTTGTCACATAAATTGGCAGAAGGAAAAGAAGCAATGATCCAAATCATTCTGAAGTTCGGCAACCTGCCACAGCAACCCAAGTGCTCAGGTCCTGGCAGCCCTGTCACAACAGCTGATCCTGTGGGATGGTTGTAACCACAGGTACCACTACGGAGTTGGGTGACTACGCAGCACAAGTGCTTGCTCTGTTCTAAACTGAACTACATCTTCATTACAGAAAATCGTAGCAGAAGCCCTGTAGAAACCTCAAGGCTTCAGATGATATTGAAATGCTAACACATAACCTGACTTCAGTCTGATAAGGTCCTGATGGAACAATGTATCTAGCTGCTATAGACTGATAAGAACTTTCATTCCACTATACAGTGCTCTGTTTCACATTTTAGATTTCTGATTTTTTTAATGTCCCAAATTTAATTCATTAATTTTGGATAAATAAGATGGAAGAGTGGCAAGACGAAAACTACTGCTGCTTAAAGTGTATGGGCATTGGACCCACTAAGATTCAGATGCCTTAGTATTCTTACATATTGTGACTTTTTGTCGTCACTTAGCAGGGTATGCAGTGCTGAAAATGAGATTTGTCTGTAAAGCTTTGTGAGATGAGGGCCATTTGTGCATATTAGCAGAATGGACCAGGAGCAAGTCATGATGCCCTACACAAACGTACACTCGAGTTTCTTCCCTTATCTTACCTCGCACTGCCAGTGACCCTAGCATTTCTGCTGATACTCCAGCTAGCATACATTCATTCCCACATATCAGAGACTCTCTTGTCAGGCCTATTTGATTCCAGAAGGTATAATTCCACTGTCTGTGTCTTGGTGCCTGCTCCTTAAAGAAGCAGTTCTACTGCAAGGTAAGAAGACCACGGCATTATGTCATACTCTGGGCTATTAAAATAGAGAGGGATGTCAGCACCCTGTGCCTACACATACTGGAGTCTAACTCGGGGAGCACCCAAATTCCTGCTGAGACCGTGAGCCGGTGGGGAAAACAAAAGCACGGGGCCTTTTTATGCAGAGGGGAACGTGTCCTTCCAGACGGGCACATGACTGCAGGCGTGTTTGTGCTATAAATGCAAACGCGGCCGCGCCCGGGCCCTTGCACACAGCCCCGTACGCTCGGGCGGGCAGGCAGCGCGGCGAAGGCTGCGGGAAGCCCGGCCCGGCCGCCCGCCCCGGAGGGGCTGGGGAGCCTGGCAGCCCCCTCCGGCCCCGCCCCGCCCCGCCCGCGGACCAAAGGGAGGATTTATTTACCTGCCGCCCGGGCCGCGCCGTGCCCGTGCTCCGGGAGGGGCCCGCGCTGGCCCGGCCCGGCGCCGAGCGCGCCCCTCCTGCCGCCGCGTCCTGCTGCAAAGCCGTCCCGGCCGCCGCGGGAAACGGCTCCGCCGCACCAAGGTTCCTGCCGCCGCCAGCGCCGCGCCCGCCGAGCGCCGCGCCCGCGGAGCCCCGGCCGAGCCGCCGCGGCCCGCCGGCCGTGCGCCAGCCCTCGGAACCGCGGCAGCGCGGCTCGGAGGCCGCCGCCCGTCCCGGCAACCCGCCAGTCTCACTTCCCTTAAAAACACAGCAATAGGAAAACCACAGGTTTTCCTGTATAAACATCAAAGGTAAAGTTGCACCTTTCCAAGTTTAAAGCAGCCGAGATTCTCAGGGACCTGGCGCTTGACTTCAGGAGAGATGGGAAATGCAAAATCCTGACCGGATTTTAACAGTCCCAAGTGCAAGCTCGCTTACCTAGGCGTGAAGGCTGCAGGGAGCAGCGTGGTGCATGAATCCGTATCGCCACAGGGCAGCAAAAGGATCTCTAGCAGAACCTGTAACCCAAGGAACACGAAGAGTTACAAGACAATTACAAATGACTTATTTCAGGTAGCGTGGCAACCCACCCGGCAATACTGCTCCTATAAAAATAACCTCACGGCAAGAAATAGCCACGTCCGGATTAGGGATGCACCTGAATTCTGACGTCCCCTATTCGCAGACCACCTCCGAGTAGCACCATGCACATGTCCAAACTCACAGGCGCAGTGGTGTCTCGCTGGCTGCGCCCCAGGGGAGTCGGTGGTGCTGTGCTGAGCAGCAGAGATCAAGTTAGTGCTGAAGTGGAACCACATGAAATGTGGTGCTGAATTGAATCCATAAAGAGGATTCACAATCCCCAGCAAAAGGCAAGTGTTAGGTCAGCTTCCACCAGTAGTATTTCATCTCCTCACACATCAACATTTAGTGTATATCACAAAATGCAACTGGCACAATTAACAAAGTTGTATTTGTATAGGTTATCTCACTTCAGTGACAGCAAGGATAAATGAGAGCCTTTGGCACAAAAAATACCAGTTAATCTGGCTGAAAATAAATTGATCTTGGCCTTCAAAAATAACATATTACTAGACCACCATACATTCCAAGTCCTGCTCCCAAAGATGAATGGCTTCTTCACTGGGTAACAGTCAAGGATGGATCTTTTTATTCAATTCAGCTGTATGCACCGAGATCCCACAAAGGACAAGGCAGTATCACCTGCCACGTTATTTATCACCAGACAGCCTGTTCTCAAATGGTACTTAGACATTTATCTCTTGGGCTCCTCAGGAGGAAAGAGACTCTCTAGGACTCCTGTGTCTGACAATATTTCAGAACTTTGCCTCTCTTCCAGTTACAAACTAAAAGTTTCCCTTCCAGGCCCAACCAAATCGTGCACATGGCATGCTGGTCCATTACCTGTGGGGACACAGCTGTCAGGGGTGAAGAGCAGGCAGGCAGTGTGTGCTGTATAAAAATCCATCTCTTCCTTGCTTCTGAGTCCTCTAGTCGATTTCTGTAGTAGAGACTTTTCTTCCTGCACTATGTGTGCCAATGGAGAAAGAAAAAAACCCCAATTATCAACATTATCTTTCAAAGCTGCAGAATAACACTCTCAGTTCTGAAGAAATAGGAACCTCTGAAATGTTTTTTGTTGTTACTACCATATATATCTTTCAGAATGCAAGCTCCAGATTTTGCAATTTTCATTGTTTAAGCATATCACTGTCCCCCAACATGGAATCACAAGCTGTTTCCAGTAAGATATACCGATTAAAGACATAGTGGTGGCTATCTATCAGAACCTCTCACACAGCTTGACTTGCAGCTTTGTCCCCATTACTCACCAACCATCAGCACATGGCCCAACACTGAACCGTGCATGGAGCCATATGGTGGTTACCTGTATGAGTAAAAGAATTGTACCTTATTTGTCCACGTGACAAAGATGTAAAGGAACTCATCTTCCTGCTACTTGGAATGTGTTAAATGTCAGTTTCTCCTTAGTTTTTAGATTATGGTTCTGCAAGTCTAGAGAGTTAACACTGTGTTGAAAGAGGGAAAAAATGGCTCTCTTTAGTAATACTAGAAACTTAACGTAGCTGCTTTCCTTGTGGGACAGTTTGCAGTGCTCCTTCAATCTGAACATCTTCCACAAGTCCTGCAGAATCATCTTTCGAAGACGAGCTCATTGCACCATGTACTCCTAAGTTTGGCTCCTGTTGACAAGAATCCAAACATCTTTCTCTAACTGGGAAACTCTCAACAACCCTCTGGGCATATCCTTTGCTGGCATAATGTGGAAGGAGCAATGCCCATTTATTGTGGCCACTGACCAACTTTGACAGCTCATACCAGCTGAGCATTAGACCCACCGTCTTCCACTGCCTCTGAAAAAGTGGCCTTTTTTCACACGTTTTAATTACTGACTCCCTACATAGAAGCTATTTCCTCAAAGGAAGGCCATTAACTGGAACGTTCAGCAGAAGATGAAGCCTTTCTGATAATTGTTGCTTGAGCTCATGTTTGTGAAAATAAATATCATCAGATGATTAAATTAAACACCACAGCCAGCCCGGCAATACACTATTTTCACTTATCATGCAGAAGGGGAGATCAAAGAGAAGGGCTCAGGTAGAATTATCCCAACTCTTCCAAGTTTGGCTGATAACTACCCACTGAACACACTAATTAGCTTCCTGCTTGAGGTGTGCAGCACAAAATTAACCCTCCCAAAATTGGGTGGTATAACCATTTTCATGCTCTGTAATCAACTGGATGCAGATGGATGAGTGTCTCATCTCTGTACAGTAAAGCAGCAGCGGTGCCTGATTCTGATTTTGGGGATTATTTGGCCTCTGTCCCCTTTGGAATTTTGTGGGTGTGAGGAGAGCTGTGCCTGGGGAAGATGAGGAAAGGCTGGAGGCACTCCAGTCCTACGGGGTTTCTGCCTCCCAGCTCTTCCCTTCCCTTCTGGTGAGCAGACATGCCCGTCTCTGCGCTCCTGCAGTGAGTAGCAACACGGCTCTCACAAGCCCCCTGGCACGGGGGCTGCCTAAATAGGGAGATGGTTTCCGAGATGGAGTTTCGCCCAGCACTTGCCTGCTTTGCTTCCTTGGGCCCTGGAGAGCAGGAGAGGCGAGAGAAGCAGTGGGCAGCGTAGTCTGTTCCCACTGCGAGCCCGCTGTCCTCCCGTGAGCACACACACCCACACAACCAGAAAGCTCTGCTATTCTTCTGCTAATGGGATTGGCACCGCTTAAAGCAGTCTGCGAGGGTATTGTCTGCAACCACAGCAAGAGAAACATTATTCAAAGGCTATTCAGGCCCCAAAAGAAGCGGCAGAGCAGAGTAATTATCGAAGACTCTCCATTAACGAGGGCATCTTTGCTCTTTGTCTGTGTTGGTTTAATAAGGGCCACTAATGGGGCCGGGGGAGGGGCGCACTAATGCTTCTAAACAAACCTCCTTCCCTTCCCCACCCCCGCACTGTGAGGAGAGCTGCCTTTATGGGCAATGACAGCCGGGCTGGGAGTTACCATATTGCAGAGTGACCTTCGGGAAAACTTAGTGTGAACCCAGCCGCATTCAGCCCCATCCCCACCGAGCCGCTCGGAGCATCATTTGGGTAGCTGTTCTCTTTTTAGCCTTTCCATATTTCCCGATGCTTGCCAGACCCTTTTGTACACCCCCTGCCCGACCTCTCTCATGTCATCTTGTGACCCTTCATGGCTGGACACGACGGCACTGAGTGGCAGTAATGAGGGACGACAGTGCAGATTAAGTTCTCGCAGCAAAACCTGGGGCTGCTGACCATTATCCAGCAGCTGTGACTGGGAGATGCTGCTGGGAAGGCAGGACTGGAGCAGCCTCCTCTTCCCATACTGCTGGAGAAGGCAGGCTGGGATTTAGCATGGGCCAATGTCTCCTACCTTCTGGCTGTGAGCAGGTCTCTGGTGATGAAGAGATGGACTGAGGCAAAAGCAAGCATGAACCTCTATCCTGACATTCTTCAGAGCCACTTCCATTAGCAGGCAGCTAAAATTCTTCTGAGGGCTCTTGAACTGCCTCCATCTTCAACCACCAGCTGTAAGGGGCCAATTTTGAGGCAATTTGCAATATTACAGGGTCAGATGCATGCTGGTCACTAAAACAGTGAAATGGGGCCAAGAGGTCTCAGGAGGCCTCTGCAAAAGACTGCACGGAAAGAGTGAACTGTAATGGTACACACAGATACGAATAATGAACGATACAGCCTTTTCCCAGGTGTTGTGGATACAAGGTTGAGAATTGCTAGACTCATTTTTAGCCAATGAGGAATCTCAAGAACAATAAAAGGAAATTATTCTCCCAATACTTGGGAAGGTCTTTTACTGAAGCCAAGCCATGGACACTGTGCAATTCTATCTCACCTTCAAACAGATGCTTGTACTCTACAACCAATCCATGGACTGCAGAGACAAAGCAGTGCCTTTGTGCCTGTATGCATCCAGGGCAGTAGTCTTGGGAACCTCACTGCTGAGCCTCTTTTGTTATGATGAATTATTTCATTCAGCTGAGGCATGGAATGACAAAATTCTCTGCATAGGCACCCACCCAGTCCTCTCCACTTAGGCAAATGTCCTGGTGCTAAAGGTTTATCACAAGCAGAGGAAGAAAGCTATGTGGAGACAGACTCCTCACTTCTTAAACCACATGACTCTGGTTTGAAGAAATTGCCTTCACAAAGGATTTTTACCCTTGTTTCCTCAGGGCTTGGTAGTTTTGAAATGTTCATGATTTTGGCCTTTTCAACATTTCACCAGTAACTGCATCTCTTCTAACAAAAGAAACTTTTCAGAGGTGCTCCTCTGAACAGCATCTCTATAGGATCAAAACATCTCAGAACAATCTTGCAAGTCAAAGAAAGAGCAATCACCCTTTACACACAGAGAGCTAAGCCTCAGTGAAATTAAATAATACCTGAGGTCATTCTTGCCATGGCAGAGCTAGGAAGTTGATACAGTTCTTTCTCCAGAGTCTTATTGCAGTGTATCAAAATCACCGGTATCCCTTCTTCCTCTTTTGAATCACAGTTCAGGATCACACTCCTGATACAGAAAATCCACCCTGTTTTCAGCATTTCATTCTTCGTGTTAATCAGTTTCTGTTTATATTCTTTTTTTCTTCTTAAAAGAGTAATCATTAAGCATGCATAAAGCAATGATTACTAGTAGCACAGGACCTGGCCTCTGCTTTATAAATGTCTTTAAAAGTCCTCTTTCTTTGCCACTAGCAGATAATACTGCCAGCTTTGTTGCAAATGAAGACAATATTTGAACAAAAACAAAGCAGCGACTCAGAAGAATTGAAATCTCATTGATATCCAAAGCAAGGGGAAATTAATAGAAAGGTGAAAAAAAAGAAAAGTTGGTTTATGGCTTGGAAGATATGGATACCACAAAAAAAGTAATTGCAGCATGTAAAGGAGGGATGGTCAAGGCAGAAATTTGTCATGAGAAAGGGGAGTTTTGAGACCCCGCATGAAGGAAAGCTCAGTGAGCAGTTTGTGCATGGCAGGCTGAAATGAGATGGTCCTTCAGAAAGGAGGAGGGCTCACAGTATCCTATCTCCCAGTGACAGAGACAGGATGGGCAATGAGAGACTGGTGGATCTATTTCTTAGAACTTCAGCCAGACCAGGACAGCTGAAGGTGAGGCATCAGGTACAGAAGAGATGGAAACACAGCAAGTAAGGTCTTGGAAGCAAAGCTTCGGTCTAAAAGCCACCATCTTGTCTGCAAGTCTTTGTCCAACTTATTCCCCTTCAGGTCTAGTTCCTGCAGCAAGCAGGGAATGACTACATCAGATCTCATCAAGCCAGTTCTATTTACACTTGCTCTTTAACACCTATAGTTTAGTACAGAGATATTCTCTCACCACCTTCCCCCTTTATTTATTTATTTTTATTATTATTAATTCTGCTAGCATTTGAAGCTAACAGACAATGAGTGTAAGTGGATTTGTCCACGTTGTTCTACTTCACTCTACTGCTGTTATCCTGTTACACTTTAAATAAACTATCTAACTGGGATCTGATCTGAATCCTGCTAAAACAATGAAAAGGCCTTAATTGGCTGTGTAGTTTTGCATTGTGCCTCGAATTGTGTTTGATCTCATGTAATGTAGACTTGAGCCATTTATTCAATTGCACCTGTGTCTTGAAACCCAGAGGAAACTGGACTGGAGTAAGGAGGAGTAAAGTATGCATTTCCAGAAAACCCTTTGTGCATGTTTGCAAGGAGAAAGACATATTATATGGGACAGGAAGCAGCTATTAATTTCTGCAAGTGCATCCTGGTTTAGTTCAATGCAACTTCCCTGCTTTGTCTTTGTATCCTTGGAGCTCTTCTTTCTCTACTAAACAGGTCTTGTTCTGCCAGCCTAGCAAAAACCTGTCCCTCTAATGCCCTCAGCTGGTGTTTCCTGCACCTCCTTTTCATTCCTGCAGGCCATTCTCCTGGATAACAGCAGTGGTACAGAGAAGTGCTCACTCAGCAGCCTGGTAGACCAAGGGCCCACTAGAACAGGGGGGACAGTAGCGACCACGTGACATTTTTGCCTGTCCATGCAGCACCATTTGGAAAGGTTTACAGGCCCATTTGGAAAGGTTTACAGAAATGCCAGATTAGGGTGGTGACTTTCTGCCGTTACTCCTCTGGTATGCCATGGGCTTCCTGTGTGAGTTTAAGCAAGCTGCTTTAGTCTCCACATCTCCATTTCCCTGTCCAGAAAGGGGAATGCTGCTGCAGGGATACATTTGAGAACACTTAAACTCTACACTGATAGGGACTGAGAAATCAAGTTGTTCATGAACTCCTGTCCTGACCAGAAGGGGCTTCTGTATCCCTGCACTGTGTTTAGCCTCCCCATCTTATGGGGGTATAGGCAGCCTTAAGGGATGAAGCTGAATGTTCAGTATTCTCATTTCCTGACATGTCTTTTGCTCTGCCCTACCTGCCTATAAACTCTCCCTGCCTGCCTTTGCTCCAGGCTCATCTCTCTCCTTGTCCTGGTCCCACACAGTGTCTTGGCCTTTTGTGGCCTGTTTTTGTGCAGTCCATGGTTTCCCCAGCTTCCCAGTCATAGGCATTGACCTTATTCTGGTGTCAGGACATTGCTCACTCGCCCTGTGAGGTCTTTAATACAGCAGAGGAGAGGAATATCTATACCATGGGAGGCAGCTCAGTGCAGAGATTCCCCTATCCAGCACCAGTCCTGCCAGCTTTGGGACTGGGAGGAACACTGACACCTCAGTGCTGTGCAACACTTCACTCACCTACCTGTGGGGCCCTGTGAGCAGCCATCCTGCACCCAGAGCCTGGGCCAGTCCCTCTGCATAGCAGCACAACCATGTGGAGCCTCCAGCCAATTCAGGGATGTCTCACAAGACACTGCTTGCATTCAGTGTGGATACAGCCTATGTGAGCTCCTTGCTGGGATGCAAATGCTGTGGGAAGGAAATACTGAAACTGGAGTGAGATGAGTGAACAGATGTTATACAGCAATAACTTCCACTCCAATTCCCCTGGAAAGGTTGGGATAGAGCCCTGACCCAGATCCCATCTAGAAGTCTGAGATGCCAAAGCTTTCACAAATACAATCTGTTGACTCTACCTTAAAAAAAAGGTCTATAACAACTGACAGCTTATAATTGTTGCTGCTAGAAAGTTACTTTTATTTTCTCCTAAGAAGTTACAGACAGACCTTCAGTGTCTGCCTCTGCACTCCTCTACAGTGAGTCTTCATCTTAATGCTAATTTAATTAGCAAGTAGCAGAGCAGGGAACTCTGGTTGATGTTTTAGCCTTGCAGGTGCAGCTGCAGTTACATGGAAGTTAGAGCAGCCTCAGGGCTCTTTTTCTCTCTGTATGAGGACCAGAGCTCTTAAGACCATAAATGTGGCCCATAGGTGTAATTTCTCCATACAACTGCTATACAAATACTATCCTGCGACCTAAAATCCTCTTTACTCCATCTATCCATCATGGTACTCATGTTCAAAGTACATCCAAGAATATGGTCAACCTCAATAGTATGTGCTATAATAGTCTCAACCTTTTTCATTTTAACTTCTAAAGCGAGAGCACAAATAAAACGAAGGGGAAAAGGCTGATAGAATTAACAGGGAATCCAAGTAAATAAAAATGATGTGTTGGTGTTCATACAGATGAACATCTTAGGTGATAAAGGAACATAAGTTTGCCTTGGGCAGAGGAGTCTTTATAGTGTCAGCTATAAGAGAGAAGCAGCTGTTTTTAGTATTTACTGCATCCTGTAAGAGTAAAGCCCAAGCAATCAAGCTTTACACAAATGTGTCACAAGATACCAACGAGAAAAACTTAGGCATTCCGTATCCAAGTATACCCTGAAGAGGGCTGAAGTATCTTCTGTTCCACAAATCAGACTGAGCTGCAAATCATCAACACCTAATGCTGGCAAAACTGTAGTACTTTTGCATAGATATCTATGAAGTCAACGCCATTGTAATGCCTTCCCATCTTCAGCCCTTTGCAAGAGCCCCCTTGTCTGGCTTCCTTAACAGGATCTATATCCAGCTGGACAGCATGTTTCTGGCAGCAATATTCCATTGAAGTACTGTGACTTGCATTTGAATGATTATTTTGTGTTATAGCTCATATCCACCTGTCTCTATGGACCTTCCTATCCGATATATTACATTTTCCCCACCATGGCTACTCTGCCGGAGCACGTGGCCGGGCATCACTGCCCTCTCCCGGGCAGAGCTGCCCCGGCACGATCGCCAAGCCCGGCTTGCCGAAGCTCTGCACAGCAAGTAAGCTTGCTTTGCCTCAGGCACTGGAGCAGTAGGATTGTCCATTTGCTGTTGCCCTAACACTTAAAGTAACCGCACCAAGCATTACAGTGACAGCTGAGCTACTTCTGAAGGAATAAGGATTTGTTGAAATATAACCAAACAGGATAGAGGGGGTGCTCACTAGGATTAGAGGTCCACATGTCAAGAACTCTGAATGAAGAAATAGATGTAAATTAAAATTTGCTCTGATTATGCAAAGTTAACTAATATATTTAAGCTAGGTCAGTTCAAGTGTGGCTGTATTTCAGCCTCCAAAGACCCCAAATTCTGGTTGCTAATGTGCTGTCAACTGCACTGTTACAGTGACAGATCCCTAGTGCAGAACAACTAGATGGCAAGAGAGTCAGTCACTACATTTCACGATGTTACCTTGTGTTTTCAAGCCTCCTCCTGGGTGCTTTGGAAAATTTTGCTTGGAATACTACTTTGTGTATATATATATATACACACATAGTAACATGAGTGTTCCCTGTGTTACAGTTCCCGTGTATTCATAGGGATACGAGAGAGAATTTATTTCCTCAGAGGAAGTTGGGAAGATAAATCCAGTCACAACAGAGAGGTGCTCAGATATAGAAGAAATTGCAGCTACAGCATTTCATTATCTGAGTGTCTCTGAAAGCCATGTGTAATTTCCTAAGCAGATACATTCAGCCCTTCTAATTTTGCCAGTGATGGAAAAAGGTGCATTAGAGTCATCAATAGCACTTTACTTTCCATCTGTGTTTCCTCAAGAATTGTACAAGGTATCATGATTCATTCTGACTGCTCAAGCCATGGGCTCCCTCTAGCATCCAAAAGGATTAATGCAGTTGGTACTTTTGTCATCCTAAAGGAACAGAGAGCAAAT
>QWTY01009777.1:13928-25013 GCA_008033365.1 Pseudorectes ferrugineus
AGCTAAACACTGTCACCCTAAGAATGATGAGGCAAACACACTCACAGAACAGGAAAAGGCAGGATCTTAGTTTACATCCTAATCCATGAAATACAGGTACAGATTGTACAAGTCCACTCTGGTTCTCAGCTTTCACAGGAGAGCAGTATAAACTGGCAAGATGATGATTCTGGCCTTGAAGATGTGCTCATTGCTTAAACGATCATTGTCACCAGAAAGGAAATAAAAAGAGAATGAACTTGGATAATAAGTGGATGAACTAATCCTTTAAGAGAACCTGAGACCACAATATTCAGGTTGGGCATTTAGAGATTCTCTAGTCATTACTTCCATTTTATAGCATTTGGGAGCAAAACAGGATTGTTTCAGTGGTGTTAGAGCTCCCCTTCCCCACGAGTACCTAAATGGTGTTCCTTGAGTAAATTATGAGTGAGAAAGGCATCTATGGGCTATGGTTTAAATCTTCCAGAGTGTGTTGGCAAGTTTCCTTTCCCAGACCCAGGGAAAGAAGAAGAGATGTAGCCAACATCTTTTTTGGTGGCATTTGGGAGTGGTTTTAGAGGTGACAAGCACAAACATGCTAAAGCCTGTATGTCTCTGCTCCATCAGCTACAGTATTTCTGTTGTGCCTGTGGCCCAGGAAGCCTCTCTCTATGGCACAGTAATTCTCTCAAAACACAGAGGGAGAAAAGAATGTCAGTGAGGCAAAACTCCTGACAAGAGAGGAAAGGTCAAATGGATTTGCTGCTACACGTAGTTGCTGGTCAAAACTGCAAGCCAAACTAGTACATAGAAGCAACACCAACCTTTACACGAGTGCTCAGTAGTTACGAGAGCTCCTTCTCCCATGCTCAGAAGAAAGCCACAACTCTGTAGTCCAGGCAGGCATTGCAGATTTCAGTCATTTCCCAATGACTCTGCACTAGTGTCTGCTGTCCTGTCTTTGACATCCAACTCCTGTCCTTCATATACACCACATGTCCATCAGTGCTACCAATATTCCAGAAAGATCAAGCACCTAATTAAACTCACTACAAGGCTTCAGTTTTGAAGAGGCTGTTAATGCAAGAAGAATCTCTCTCACTGTTAAATCCAAACTGGTCCAATCTTGCTGGGAGGACCACAGACTTCATTCCACACTGCAAGTTGCAGAATAAGTAGCACTGAAAGTCCAGGAACCTCTCCTTCTCCCTTCAGTCTGAGATGCTTTAACTTCATGCACTCATGTTGTGGCCAGAGAGTCCCAGTGACCCACACACAAAACAGATCTGTTGTGGTTATTCTTAGGAAAAGTACAGCATTGTGCTGAGCAGGGACACTGCACCCTCTGCCACACCTCCCTACTGCCAGGGCAGGGGGAAAAGACACAAAGGGTGAAGTGCAGGGAAATCAGCTGATGTGGAAAACCAGGTCAGGACAGACTGAGATAAGCACATTTCTATCAGTGCTGATGCTCCAGAAGTGGTATCTAATAATGCTGGTAATTGCTTAGTGCTCATCTACGTTTAGGATTTTGGCACTGCCTCTCCCTTCATTCAGAGCTCCTTCTTCTGATGTCTTACATGCACCACCTCATAGACCTCTCCTGTCTACGATTGCAGGGGCCTCCCCACTGCAATCCCTCTCTCTCCACCTGTTTGCAGAACAAAGCAATGTCTGGATGCTGGCTAATACAAGCTGAAAACGAATTTTTGATGTCAGCTGAAGAAAGCAGAGTCACTAATGATTCACAAACCATCCAGACCCTTCCCAAGAGTTTGACTTTACAATTCACTGAAGACTGTCATTGATTACAGCTGCTAGTGATTTTATTACATTTCTTAAATTTCAATATCTAATTAGAATAAACCCTCTAATTCTCCTATAATGCCAGCTTGAAAACAGCTTGGAGACTGTATTCTCTAATCAAAGGTAAAAAAAATCAAATTTCTGAGTATGTAATTATAATGTAGACTTCAGTGACTGCTCAGCACAGAAGCAGCAATACATTTAGCCATGCTAAATGTTTAAAATTCTTTTAACATGCAAGCAAACCACCTTACACTTCAGGAAATACCAATTTTTTAATCACTGTCTTTGTCAAAGTGCTGTACATTCCATAGTTTCTAAGGCTCTTGCCTTATTGAGCTGTCACATGAAAACAAGCAATTTGCTTTTCATAGGATGACTGACAGCAGCTTTCTGCCGAGCTGTTTGTAGCAGTTACTATGAACAAATTAGGACACAGTTACATGTGGATGTGGATGTGTGTGTGCACTGCATGAGGCTACACACACATACACAAATCTCAGGGGTTTTGCAGCCTCCAGAAGTAGAGTTACTTCCTAAATTTGCCATCTCTTGATGTGTACAGAGCAACCTGCTGCAGAAAGAACTGGCAACATTTACAAGAACTGCTACTATTGTTTGTTGTCTGAGCAGGGTGCACTTATCCAACATCCATCTCTTCTCATAACTTGTTGGCCTAACTGGCATCATCCCTCCCAAAGCCAAGAACTAGGGAATGGCTAGCCTGGGATAGAACATATTCATTCCAAACAGCCTGAAGGAGGACTGGGAAAGTATCTTCTCACTTCCAATGCTACAGAAGTAGCTGGATGACTTAGTGGAGTTCAAACATGCCATCACCAACCTCCCACCTCTGCTTTCTCTTGCAGTGTTGCTCATTAATTCCCCTAGAAATCTTTTGATCTAACATGGTACCACCCAGAAGGGCTGACATCCATCTTCTATTTCATTCCTTGTTCTCTCATCTGCTGGATATGGGAATGGTGGCTGTGTCCCCTGCCAACACTCAGTAACTCTGCAGCCATTGTTTTCCAAACAGCAGCACCCTCAGCATATCTCTTCTGCTTGATCCTGTACATGACAAAAAATTTTCAGCAGGGCAAAGACCTTCCAAGGAAAGAGTGGGCTCTTAATTATTATTGTCAGTTATCTACTGCCACTCAAACAAAAATCTGATAAAAGCCAGCAGAAATAGTTTTGGATGCCCCATTCTGTGCTAATTCTCTACTCCTGTCTGACACTGCTTGTCCCTGTATAAGTGATAATGTTATAGATGTGGATTAGAATGTCAAGATGTGCATTAGCAATGAGAACCCACCATCACAAAATCAAAAAATTGCCCGCTTTCCTCATACAATATATTAAAACATCAGTTCACATAAATATAGATAGAAAATTTAAAATAAAACAAAATAAAAATCCCCAAAGAACAGTATTTTTTATCCCAGTGGTTTAAGTCAATATGAGCACTCCTTTCTGGCACAAATTAATCAGACTATTACCGATTACACTAGGTAGCAATAGTTAGGTAAATATTATTTCCCCTCTGTCTCCCTTCTAATGGAAAACAGATTTGAACAGATTCATTTTTTCAGCTTCTACTTTTAAAAAATGGAGCTTCAATTTTTGACTGCATCGTTCTTACACTGCTTTCTCAAGCAACCCATTTAAACTGGGATGTGGTAAAATGACACTAAAAATTAACTTTAAGTACGTGGCCTAACTAGAGACTTCTTTTCTGGCTTGGGGTGACCAGGAACAAATTTGTGTGTGTGCTGCTGAGAGGGTTTTGGAGGTTTGTGATAGCATGTGCTCAGGTCCACAATGCCAGCTTGGCTCATGCTCCAGGATTTAAGAACATGTTCTATGGGCTTCTCAAAAAGAAGAGTTCATTTTGGTGCACATTTTCTTTGTGGTACAGACTTTCCTAGATCCCTTTTCAGTATTTTCCACTGCTTCCCTTTTTCAGTATTTTCCACTGCTTCTCTTTTAGAAATTTCTGACACAGCTCATTGTCACCTAGAAGAGAGCTAAAGTACTTGGTTGTGAAATTGCACTTCTCATGTAGCCCAAAGTTAACCATTCATTCTAAAACAGCAAGAAGGAATCGGAGTCAGTGCTGGTCAAGCAGTCAATAACCTAGTTCAGTTCTTACTCTGTGGCTGACCTGTGCAAAGGAAGTTCTGCTTCAGGTATCAGCCTTGGTGAATGCTATGCTTCAACAATGGGAACATCAAAAAATTGTTCCCCCAATTCCTCAAAACGTCAGTACTCACCATATTATGCCAGTTTTGCCTTCTCAGCAGCCTTAAATAATTCCATCTCCAGAAGACTAGGTTTTATCTAGACAGCCAACTCTGCTAACCTTTCTGTAAATCACCTAAGTAATGGGAAAGGAAATTTTTTCTGACTAAGTTAGTAAACAATACTACTTCAACATAGTGCAGACAGCATGCCACTGGAATGGACTGACAAAAATTCCCTGGAGAAATTAAGTGACAGCATTTGGAAATCTGAAAAAAGCACCCAAATGACTCTATTACCAATCTGTAGTATTATTAGCACTACCTGATCCTGGATCCTAGAAAACTCTCCAGATAAGCTTAACATATTATCTTTTGTTACCAGACAATGCTACAGAGAGAGAGAAAAAAACCAAACCAACAATTTTTTACTCCTCAAATACCTCAAGACACTTACCAGTGTAAAAATTTTAAATATGCCAGCTGTTGCCTCTGTTTCTGGGTTTAAACAAAACATTTATCATGGATTCTTTTCTTTTTATCATCTCTCTGGTATGTCAGCAGCAAGACACTGAATAATGAACACAAAGTATTCCAGGCATCTCATAACAGAGCAGGAAGCATCACTGCCTCACACCATACTATACTTGGCTACGATGCCAGTCAAATGTCTCTGGAAACCTTGTTTATCTTGGTAACATTATGCCCAAAAAGTAATGTTTCTCTGAGTGCAGAGGTGGCTCCAGCGTCTCTTCTTTTTGGAAATTCTGGCCATTCAAAATTAAATACAATCCTGGTTTCCCTACTTGAAACTATTTTAGCTGCAGTCAGGAACGTACAGTTAATTTCAAAATAGTCATTTCCTTGCTAACAATTGCTGACAACTCTCAAAGAAATGGTAATTCATCAATTCCGAAACACAGATAAAAAGAGTGAATACAGAATGTGAAGTCTCTCTCAAATGTCTTCTGATAATTATCAAGAATATTCAACTTTTACTATTTGTTAGGAAATATATGAAATATCATATCTTGCCATGAAGTACTCGTGTCTTATGTTCTAAGTATTAACTATTAACTTATTTTAACTTACTCTACATAAGAGATCAGATAAAACAGACCCTACACTGGATACACAAAGGAATGAACACCAAGTAAAAGCCTGACAAAGCCAACAGAAACCAAAACCACCAAAGACTGGCATTTTACAACGTGCTTTATTTCCCAGTTCTTTCTGCAATGGCTCATAAACATTATTTTTGTTTGCAAGATCAGAATAAACATCAGTGTACCACCAAAAGTATTAGCCTGTGGTTAATCTCTGGAAGATCTTACCTTACTAATGTTAATTATGCTGGCTGACTTTATGGTACATTTTATTAGCACCTGTTCACAGTGAAACTTTTCCATTTTTGCAGTTATTAGCTAATCTCACTAGTGATCTCTCATTCTGCAAAGGAGTTGAGAAGTCTGAAATAAGAGGAATGGAGACACTTTCGTTCATAGATTAAACTAGATGAATAAAAACATTTCACTATGAAAACATCAATCTTTTTACAATTGCAACCGATGAATCCTAGGTCACAGCTCCTAAAGATGCTAAATTTGGTTCCAGTGTGGTCTGCCTTTTTTTTTTTTTTTTTTTTTTAAAAGATGTCAGATTCACTTTGCCTGATCCAAGGAAAAATCACAAGTTTATGGAGTACTTCAGCACAAAAGATTTTTTGGTAGTTATGGAACACGGATAATCATGGACTTTCCAGAGCAGCTGGTGGCTAAATGCAAAATGAGGAATTCCTTTACCTTTTATAAAACTTCAAGAAAAAAGAGAATTTCCATCTGTATTATTTCTATGGCCAGAAAAGCTTAATGAATAAATTATATAGCAAATAAACAGTAAGACAATAATCAATAGTGAGTGATATCATTGGAAGAAATTACTTGATGAAGTTACAGTGACAGTGCAATTCTTTCTGAAGCTCATCTAATTAATTATCAAAGAAGTCCTTTACATCCAACTGTTCATAAACAGTTTTATGGACAACTAACAATTCACCATGTTCCTTTTAACAGAGACTCCTCCCTTTATAGTGAAATGTGAAGAGAGGGGAAGAAAAACAAAGATTAATTTAGCTAATGTTAGGAAGCTATCCATCAATTTTGTATTTCAAACAGAGCCCCCATTATAAGCCAGTAAGTGTGTCATGTCACCTAGCACCCTGTCTAGATACCCTTGGTGTCCAGTGCCAGGTATTTCCAAAGCTGGTGTAAGAACATACATATAAAACTTACCCTCTAAAGGAAGTTCCCTTCTTATTCAGGAAAATAATCTCTGAAAAGCACAAGAATATAAATCTCATTCCCAAACTCTGCTTATTTCTTTTCCCAAAGTTAACAGCACTTTCACCAAAGATGCCACTCACCACAAACTTTGCCCCATTCTGAAGCACTGCTAGACATAACACTGGGAAGATGCCACACCCTCAACACCTGTAAGAACAGCTTTACCAAAGTAGATAAAGCAGAATCTACTGCTACAGCATCCTTGTCTCAGAATGATTCTCCCATGCTCAAACCTGTAAAAATATGGCTGGTATTCTTTTCCACCTGAAGTGTAATGGATTAGACATGTTCCTGAGTTAATTCTCCAGCTGAGATCGACTCTAGTGAAGAGGTGAGTAAGCTGAACTTGAAAGGCCTAACCAGAATACATCCAGAAATGCAACTCCTGATTCAGACAAGGTACACTACTTCCTAAACACAGAATGAATTCTTAAAATTTAAAATTTGATCAATTTTTTGTCTTACTTAAAAAATAAAGGCAATAGTGACTTGCAGTGATCAAACAGAAATCAGGATTTTCCACCATGACTTGCATCCAGATGTAAATTTCAATATTTGAATCAATATGAGGAAAACTAATTTAATTTATTGCCAATTAAAACAGATTAAATCACTGAGAAACAAATGCAAATTAAAAAAGCACATTCCCTTTATGTTGCCTTCTTTCCTCAGACTCAGCTTCACACTCTGAACCCCCAACTTCTCTGTCTCCCCTTGTCCAAGGCAGCACAGGGCGAAGTGGAATATGGGGGTTGCAGTCAGTCTGTAACAGCTTCTTTCTATTGCTCCATCATGGGTCCTCTCCACAGGCCACAGTCCTTCAGCAGAAGCCTGTTCTGGCATGGCTCCTCTCCATGGACTGCAGTTCCTTCAGGAAAATCTGCACCTGCTCTGGCATGTGATCCTCTGTGGTCTGCAGGGACAACACCTGCTCCAGCACCTGGAGCAATTCCTCCCTCTCCTTCTTCTCTGACCTTGGTGCTCAGAGGACTGTTTCACCTTCTTCCTCACTCCTCTCTGCCATGCAGCATTTTGCCCTTTCCTACAGACACCTCCAGAGAGGTGCCCCCAGTGTCACGGACGTGCTCAGCTGTGTCCCGTGGTGGGTCCGGTGCAGAGCTGCCTGGAACCAGCTGTGTCCTGCACAGGGCCGCCCACACCAGGGCACCTGAACTCAATACAGAAGCACAAACTAAAAGCTGGACATTAAGAACTTCCTGGCTGTCTCCTGTGCTCTCTTTCAAGTTGTGCCCAAAGAGTCATTTGTGGGGACACAGTGGGGCAGACCCACAGACTGATCTGGATTCACAACAGTAACTTTGTACTGATAATGTGCTGGCACACAAAGTGCAAGGCACTGCTCTCAGCAGCACAGTTCTGCAGCTGTGGTGGCCTGTGGGGAGATGTGGGTGCAGGAGCAGAACCTGTGGCAGGTGCTTCCTCTGAGAACTTCTGGAGCGAAGGGGGAAGTGCAGCTCACCCTAGTATTTCCCACTCCTTAAGAAAAACATAATGATATCTCACATTTCAGTCATCTAAGAAATCAAACTCCAGCACAATAAAGCAGAGAGGAAATTAAACTCCAAAACATGGGAAACTGAGGATAGAGAAGTTTTTTAAAATGAGAAATTTGTTTCTGTGCTGCTCTGGGTATGAGAAACAGGCAACGGGAGAAAGGCAGAAAAGTGGAAAGTGAGAACATGTTAAAACCATTTCCCCACTCCCAAAAAGCAATAAGCATGAGTACAGTGGTAGGAGACAACAAAAAATACAGCCAGGCCAGTGAGAGGTAATTTTATGGCTTGTATTATGAACAAAGTTAGACATACACTAGCACCTAACATGAAAAACCTGTACACCCACCAAATTATTGTGAGGATATTGATTTTAAACTGGTAAAGCCCTCTTTCCACAGATCATCTGTTCTCAGTAGAAGTAAGGTCAAGAAGGTTCCCACTTCCTCCATCTCCTTCCATGTACAGAACACCTCAGATGTGATAACAGCTTTGTCAACAGCCAAAACCAGGGAGTTGTCAGACCAGTTTGCATTCAGAAGATAACTAGTGCACTGAAGATAAAAGCAAACATACACAATTACCATTCTAGCTTTTATTAGATGTGAGCTCAGAGCATCAATAGCAACAAAATCAACAATTAAAAAGTAGTATATTAAAAAAACATTTACCATCTAAAGTGAGCCATTTCAGCCATAAGAAATTGCAATCTTGAGCTGTAACTTTGAGAGGTTTCTATCTCCTGCAAGCAGCTTTTTGCAAACTTCTCTTCCTCTTCTGTTCTCTGCTCTGGTCTCTTGACAGTTATCTGGAGTACTCTCAGAGGTAAGTGATCCTGAGAAAACAGCCAATACATAGTGAACTAAGAGATAAAAGTGGAAGACAAGGAGGAAACACCTGCACACTTCAGAAAACTGAAGAGTGTCGTGGAAGAAACAAATAATTTCCAATTCTCTCTCACATTTAATTTTAGCTTTAAGAGAAATAGCTACACAAAAAAGTTAAATTTATGTAACTTAACAGTGACCTGACAAAGCAAAACTGAACTTAGATCTAGGGTAGATTTTTAGGCCAAACTTGTGATTAATTTGCAGAAGCACTGTTAAACTGTAAGTTGGGAGAAACTGAGATTTGTTTTCTTCTCACTGCTGACCAGTGTTTGTCAAAAAACATGTTTAAGAAAAAGTATTGTGCAAGGGCAGTGCTATGTAAAGAGCAAGAACGCCTACTTTTACCATGATATTCTTCAGTTGCTTTTTCCTTCTACCAGCTCCTATTCCTAAATTAAGCACGCTTGAGGGTGACTGTTCTAGGTGCTCCCAGCTCTCTGTGTACATTGTCCATGAAGTTTTCATACACAGAGACTTTATCTTCCCTTAAGCTGGAAAGCAGAATTCCATGAGCCATCCTTCAAGAGATTAATATGAGCAGCTTTGCATCAGGTAGAAACACAAATGCAGCTGTTCTTGCAAGCTGGAAGGTTTTTCTTCTGCTCAACAAGTACTGCACAACACAGGGGCATAGCCTCAGAATTTGTCCCTAGCTCAGACAGAGCTCAGATTAAGATCAAATTCACAACAGAAGGCTCTCAGATCATGAGACTTGACCATTTTTGACACCACTGGTTTCACTAAACCAATGCAAATTCCATGCACAAAGAAAATTCACCACATCTAGAACTGATGTGATACAGATGTTAATAAACAACCTATGGTTTGCACATATTATTACTGACATGCTGTCAAGTGACCAGGTAGATGATGAAAATGAAAAAGTGTCCTCAGATGATGGGATAGGTCTTAACTACGGATTCTGGTGTTACACGCAAGACACTGAACACAGTGATTTACAGCACAGATGGAAGATCACCTACAAAGGAAGAAAAGTGCCAAACCTTTCAGGCTCTGAGCATGGTAGTTTTGAGGGGTAGTTTGGAATGCTTCATGTTCTGGATAAAAAGAAAAAAAAATTGAAAAGGCTTTGGTTATTTTAGGTTATTAAAGGATTAGAAATACACAACATTAGTAAGTTAAAGCTTACTCTGTAAAAAGTATTTATCTGAAAGGACTCTGGATAAAAGCTCTCTACTGTTTCTTTATAAAACAAGCTTTCATTTACTTTAAGAAAATGCACACAGACAATAAAAAGATCAGGAGGTGCCACTGGCCTACAGTTTCAGTATGACATGCAAAGATGGCAATGTATGAATTAGTATTCATTAACATTTTGGGACACACTCATGAAAACTTTGAGATCTGTCCAAACACTAGGCATCTCGTCAAGCAGGTCAGAGACTCAGAAATAATACTAATATTCTGAAAAGGAAGATTTACTTTTATTCTCTATTGGAAAATCCTCTTCCTCCCACCAAAAGAAGTGCATTACATAGAAGTCATGTCATCAAACTTTAATTTCCTCTGTTTCATTCCTGGAGGTCCTCTCAAAAAATCTTACACACCTTCATGCTCTCCATGTCCCTTGCAGGCTTGTAGAGCTTCTTGAGTGCGCAAGCAGAAAGAACAGCTATGTCAGCACACAATCACTGTTTCTCAAGGGTGCTAACAGAGAATGTTAGTCTGGCACAAGGATACTGGGACTGAACTTCTCCCTCTCTCACCGACCTGCCAACATACACCTCTCCGTTTCTGGCTCTCCTACTGCCATTTGATGGCCACACCTAATTACATTTTAAATACTATCTACAGACAGAGACTGTTCTCCAAAGAGCAGAAGCATTCCTATGATCTTTCCTGGAGCCACTGAACTGTCAACATTTGACCAAGGGATAGAGTTGAAATTTTAACAGTATTTTAGTGGCAGTTTATGCTGTATTGACACTGTCCTGCTATAGAAATACAAGTACATTAGAAAAATGTCCAAATGGCAGATCCAATAGCATGTAAGCTTTTGCTCTCTAGTTCCTTCCTAGTGAGGACCCAGAAATCAACTCTTATGAAAGCACTATACTACAAACAGATTTTCATGATGAGCCTTATCAATCCCTATTAGAAAAAAGATCAGGAAGAGTGAGAAATTTAATTTGCTTAGAACAGCATGCTCTTGTTTAAACAGGCAGAATGTCATTAACAGAAGCCAGTACATGCCAAATGACCAACTGAGCTGCGCTGCAGAGAGCGAAGGATGGTTGTAGTAAAAACATGAATTCCAATTATCCACATTAAAAGATCTGATTACATG
>QWTY01009778.1:331-10449 GCA_008033365.1 Pseudorectes ferrugineus
TTTTTTGGTTTGGTTTGGTTTTCTTTGAAGGTGGAGAAGCTCTAAATCAACAACTCAGCCTTTGTTTTGCCATTTCTATCTCTGTTCTACATAAAATGTGAGATTCATCAGGTCCTCTTCCCTTCATAAACCATATGATAACTTTTTCTATATCTATCCCTGGTATGGTTTTCCTCTCTCAATGTGTCTCTACACCTTGTGTCTTCTCTTTCAGATTTTTCTAAGAGACCTTCTGTAACTCCGTGTACTCTTTAGAGAAGATAACTGCTATTTACAAAGCACTAAAGTCTTTAGGTCAAGCTGCCACAGGTTCAGTGGACTCCAAGGACTAGCTCCACTCCCTTCTGAACAGTAACAAAACAAAACAAACCTTAGGGTTGCTTTTGTGAAGAATCAATAGGACTAATTAGGAGTATAGCCTGCCTTCCTCAAATCACTCTATTAGCCCCTCAGGACAAAGTCACTTCTTGCACTGAAGCTCTAGACAGAGCAGCTACAATCAGATAAACAAGTGTACATTTATGGTTGATAACAGTCCTATCAGAGACATATCCTATGTTTTCATCAGCTACAAAACCATAAGGTTTTATTTCCAGTTAGACTAAAATGATGTGCACCACCACTGTGAGAATCTTATAACTGAGATAGAGGTTAAGTGAGACTTAAATGTCAGCACCACATTATGTCTCTAAATGGCTTAGGAAGGAACAGTCTCAGGACTGAAAGGTGTACACATATAAGTTACTTTTGCTTGCAAGTACCAGAGGGATTTACCCATTGTAGAAGGTGACTCAGAGTAGTTTTAAAATACTTTGAAATATGGGGACTCAGAAGGAGTAGTGGGCATGTCTCTATTCCTAAATACAGGAATGGAAAAGGCAACAGGTGGATTGTTATTAAATATGTGAACTATGAATGCTGAAAAAAATTATGCTTAAACTGAGTACCAGAGCAGTTAAAGTACAATCTTTGTATATTTTCATTTTGTGTCTGAACAAAAGTATAACCAGAATAGTTCATAGTAAGCGAACACATCCCCAAGTTCTAAAAACATCCTGGTAGATTCTGATTGTACTTAAACTTTTGTTTTAATGAAGCTGCAGCTTTCCCCATGGTTAGAAAACAGAATGGGTATTATAGACAGTAGAAATACAGTACATGCATATGTGTGAAGAAAGATTTTCTTTTCACTTTATAAATGTCTGAAAAAAAATCAATATACTTTTTTATGACTCTTCTATTTAAAAATTGAAGTCATGCTATGTTTATTTGAAGTGCTCTGTATTTTTGTCTTTCATGCAAGATAGAATTGAAGGATATGGTCCATTCTACTAAATTTGGAGGGTTGTTTTATTTCTGTTTGTTTAGTTTTTCTATTTCCAGCTAGAAAAAGCCCCATCAATTTCCAGACATCTCACTGAAGGCTCCTGAGGCTTGGTCACACCATCTGGTTGGGAACTTTCTCATTATAGGATAAGTAAGTAAGCATTAGATGCTGTGTTCATACTGTGAACATCTCTTACACTGTGGCTTTTCTATAAGTCTAGCAGATCCACTGCATATTTTGTGTTTTCACTCTACAAAGCACTATGTGTGGACATGAAGATGGTTATCAGCTTTATTTCTGCTATCTTGACTCTGTTTAGGCATTAACAAAAGGTTTACATTTCTGAATTTAATAACGGTAAGAAAAAATCATTTCTTGGAGAATCTATTAGTGACACTAATGAACTCATAAAAATCATGCTCAAAAGAGACACATTTTAGAGCTTTTGTAGGTATCTTCCCTTCTTCACACATGGCCCATTAGTATTCTAAATTTTCCAAGATTAGTGGAAGACTAAAACACTTCTCCATACATACATTCTTATTCTTTTGTGCTTTCATATCAGATGTTATTTACTTTTTCATTTTTCTGATATTCAGGGGACAATGAGGAGGAGAAGGAGGAGAGAACAAGCAAAGTGCTCACACTGATCTGTGTTTACCATGGGGAAGACAGAGCATGTTTTCATGTTTTGTGATTGACTTGCTGTCAGGAGCAAGAGTTCCATGGTTTCAGGTGCATCCCCAAGAAAGCCCCATTTCACACAGAATGGATATTACCCTTGTAAAAAGATCCACACTGCCTCAAGTTTCATTACTGTGTTGAAAGCACGTTCTCCCTTAGGTAGTTGGGACTTTAGACTGAGTTCCTTGAACTTTGAAAAGCCATGAGCTTGATGAAGAACCATCCACTGTACCTAAAATATATCACATTTCTACATATGCATTTTTTACTCCTGAACTTTGAGAAAACAAGGTCTGACCTTTAAATATGGCTCACAAATTGTCTTGACTCACCCTGTTATAGCAGTATCAAATTGTTACAAAATCAGCTCTTGGAATAGTCAAGGATTTAAGTTAGTTTAATCCAAGTACTTGTTTAGAAGACATTATAATCAAAGTCAAAGATATTTTCCCCTAGTTTCTCCAGTCTTAATTTTTTTCACATTATTCCATTGAAATATGTATTTTATTGTTCACGTAAAATGCTTTCAGGTTTCTAACCTACTGTATGGATCATGTTGACTAGTTATTCAAAGAAAATGTGTCTGAGACTGGGAGATGTTAAACAACTGATGAAAAATGCTTAAGCAAAGCTGTGGAATCAAGTTTTAGCCGAGAAATTATTGTGAACAGCAAACACTATTTTTCCAGGAATAGGGCTCTGAGGAATACCAATAACCAGGGTTCAGTCTGGTTGGCGAATAAGTCATTTACTTCTTGAGAGAGATTTTCATTCCTTCTACTGTTGTTTGTCCTTTCTACAGCCATTGTACCTAACAAGCTAATATCTCACACATTTCCCTGATGTTCTCAAATCTCAGTGGAATGATTCTTTGTTTTTTCTTTCCTTCAGAAATTTTTCATCTCTGATGGGTATTTCCTTTACCTCATTATTTTTTTCTATTTAGAGTAGCGATTGTCTCCTGCCAATTTTTTTTAATATATTCTTTTTTTTTTATATTGCATTTTCAAAATAACTTTATATTCTTGTCATCCGTGACCACTTTTTTTTACTTGTACCCCTTGCTCCTTTATAGCACTGCACTCTGTTTTTTAAGGGAGGTTCTAATGAAAATGATATTCAGAAGCATGCAAGGACCAATTGTAGGTCAAAAATATATTCAGTGCTGCCTGTTGCTTTGCCTGTTAGTTTTTCTTCACTTTTCAGAGGAAGAATTAATATTCTTAATTTTAATTACTTTTTAATCATGGGTCAGTTATAACTTGTTTTGTCTAATCAGCCAATGGAATACTTGAACCCCCAAACTAGTGTGTCCAACACTCACCAATGGAGTCATAATGACCAAAAAAAATGACTCTATAATTGGCAGGTCTCATCAGCTAAGAATGATGTTGCTTAATTTGCTGTGGCAGGAACTTTGCACCACTTTGTCTGAATCTAGCAGTGCCAATGAAAGAATATTTCTAAGTCCATGCAGTTATGTTAAAGAAGTAGTACAGCACTCTTCCTCACATTGCCTATTTCATATTTCTGCTGAAAGTTTGCCAGATAAAAATTAGTAAGTAGCACTGTGTTTTGTGTTTTATGTAAAGGAAAACTTAAATCGATAGACTATTTTAGTTAATATAATTAATTATTTATCTATATCTAAACCCAAAGGGAATCTGAATAAATTCCCAAATATTATAGTTTCCTGAATAAAAAATGTTAGTTTTATGTGCATCACCTAACTTCATGTAGCCTCTTCCAACTGACAAATATCCAAATGGTAGTTTGCCAAGCACAGATATCTGAGGACTACCACAGAAATTAAAAGAGCCAGAGAAGCATAAATTCTTTTCATTTTATGGGCTCATTCTCTCTTTCCCCCAATCAAACCGGAAATAATTACATGATACGCAAAGATAACATTGGTTCATTTGTAGTGACAACTGGTCTAGTGTACAGACTGTTCAAAGCAGGTGTCTACAAACATTGAGAGAAATGGATGAAAATTTCTGCCTAAACCAGAAACTGAACTGCACTGTTCTCTAGAACATTTCAGCAGATAGCCTGCTCTTAAAATAGTTCTCTGGTGATGGAATTCAGGACAAAGAGCATTGTGAGGTCTGACACTACCCTAGCAATATAGGAAGTGTTAACGATGTATGGGCAGAACTCAGCTGAGAAGCTCACAGTAACTACTGCTGGGAGCTTCAGCAGTTCAATGTCTTCTTATCTGTAGTCCTCCACTGTATTTTGGTACTGAAGAATAGCTCACAAAAGTTCTGGCAGCTTTTTCTTTATTTTTGTTTTTACAAATACAAAAAGACCCCAAAGTAATTCCAACAAGTTTTTGCCTTCCTCTCCATGTCTGCTTTTCCCTTGAAGGGTATTTATCCTAATAAATTGCTAAGGAAGATTGTATTGAGGTACAATGGAAAAGGGATAGACAACTTTACTGTATTTGGCATCTATAATTACTATTTGACAGTGCTTGTTTTCATCTCTGGTGGAAAAGTCTTCTGTTAATCAGGTTCATAAAAATACTTTAAAAATATCAAGGTGTGCTGGAGATTAATTTTGACCTCCTGGTGCTAGTGCTCAGGCAGAAAGAATTTAAATATTATAAGTGTTTAGTTAGTGTCTGACTATTCTTCTAGTTGAAAAACCTGTTCTCAAGTAGAAGAAGACATTTTACCTGTTTTGAGCATTCACTTCTTTTCTGCTTTGTGATGACTACAAATGGCTTTGAGCATTTCTTCTCAGTTGCAAGACCATCTTGTGCGTACTTGTAAATTCAGGCTAGAAAACCACATCAGTAACAGAGTTTCTGAGAATTTCTCATCTTCACTACTGTGTCTGTTACTTTTAAGTGTCTCTCCATTTCTAATAATTTGAATTAAATTTAACTTCTCAATTTTAAATTTTTCATGTTAGTTGAGAGCATAAGTAGTTCATCACCAAATTTCTCCCAAATTTTGAAACTGCACTTTAATAAGTAATCCATACTGGTAATAATATGTGGATGAAAATTCAGACTCTCTCACATTTTTCTGTTTCTCCATGTGGGGCTCGGTGTTGAAACAGCAGGAATATAATAAATTGGAAATGCATACAGAAAAGCAATAATATTGGCAGAAAATTATTCCCCTACTTCTAGCAGATTGCCTCATCATTTATTCTTAAAAAAATCTATAGAGTGAGCATTTTTTGTTACATATTTAACTGGACTGATTGACGGACTTCAGAAAAAAAAATACAGTGTACCTCAATAATTATTATTCTCTCACTTCGCCTATTTTATTATATGTGGATAGATTAAATTAATAATTAGAATTAAATACGAAAAATGTGTTTAAGACTTTGTAAACATTATCAAGTGTCAGATTTTAAATTGGTAAAATGGACACCAGATCAAAATTTAATGTTGATCCTCTCCTTGTAGACAGGAACTCCTCTGAATCCTCACTTACCACATTGACATTTTGGCAAAAATCTTCTTCAGCAAAGGAGACTAGGGAAAGATTTGTCCAAAGCTCTGTACAGCTATCATTCCTAACCCAATAGAGTACTCATGTATTTATTTTTGTTTAAACATGTGAAAGGCCGTGGTAAAGCCAACTAGCTTATTCCCATGCCCCAAGGCTTGGTTGGCTTGGTTGCCAGAGCCTGATCTCTAAAAACTTTGGAGTCGATTGAAAGCCTGTATCAGTGGCTTATGTTGGGGAACTGTCTATTTGTTCTATTGTTAGTTTGGGATAATTCTTGATTTTTGTTTACTGACTTTGCAACTTCCACATATAATACTGGAATAAAGAATCAATTGTCTAATGTAATGAAGTAGACAAACTCAGAACGATTTTAAAATCCATGAAGTGCAATGCTTTCCTCCTGCTGAAAGCCTGTTACAACCTCAGTGTTATTTTGCAAAGAAAAATCCACTTCACAGGTGAAGTATAAATCATGCAGTTAAAGCCATGTCTATACTTTCTCTTATTAATGTCAAATTTCAATGTTTTGATTAATCTTTTTAAAAAAGAATTATTTTAAGACAAAAGTGTTGTCCTGTAAATGTAATTAAATCAGAAACATGACAATATTAGTGTTATGAAGACTATAATAGCTTATCGTATGTGCATACTGACACTGGAGAAGTTCTTGAAAGGAAATAATTAGAAACAAATAAAAAAGAAAGGAATCATAATTCTGTAAATATTTGCAGACTCTAGATTAAAAAGAAAAATCAATGATGATTGTGTTTTTACTCCTTTCAAATCCTACCATAAGACCTATTAAAACCAAAAAAGAATAAAAAAAATTTAGTGCAGAAAACCTAAACCTTCAACCAATCAATGCTTATTAGATTTTACAGTCTAACTGCAGTTTTTATAGTTTTCATCTAAGCATTTTCTCCTAGATTATGTTTCTGGACAGATCTATACAATAGGAATTGCTTTAATCTCATTCACTGTCAGGTTGACAACCACCATGCAATGCAATTTAGCTCTCACGAAAGCCCAATATTTCTTCTCTCACTCATTTATAGCAAAACTCACTTGGTTTCAATGACATTGCACAGTAATTTCCCACCAGCAGTTTCTCCAGTTGTGAATTTTCTGATCAATTCTTATCTAGAGGGATGACCATTTGCATCCTGTTAGATCTTTCATGCCCCAATGAAAAATAAAGTTATAAAATGTGTGGTAACAGTTGGCCTCTACCTGCATCTTTGCTGAGCTTTCCAGGAACTGTGTGTGTGAAGAATATCACCCTATCCAGAAAAAAAGCCCACTGCTCAGCAGGGCTTGGGAAGCATTACCCATTCTGGTACAGTACGAATTACTCTTGTAGCATTATCTGGCAAAAGGACAAGTGATACATGCAGTTTATTGACATCTCACATTACTTACACCCGAAGGTCACAAAATCACAGAGTCACAGAACTGTTATAGTTGGAAAGGACCTCTGGAGATAATCTAGTCCAATCAAAAGTTGGCAACCAGCTGCAATTTATAACCAGGTGAATCTTACTAAAATGAGTTAGTGCTTCTTGCTGAATTGCCAAAGAGCTCTTAGTCAGACTTCAAAATTCTGCCATGAGTTTCCTTGAAGTTGAGACAAAAACCTCTTTTCTTCCTTTACAGATCTTTTTTTCCATCAGGATTGCATTAAAAAATATATTTATACATGTATCCTGTCTGCATCTAGAGGAATCTTACTGGAGGGCTCTGAAATGTTGATAAACTTTTTAAAATGTCTATTGAAGCCTATCTCAGAATTTTGTCAGGAACATGGGACTTGAACTTATTGTAAAGATCTGTCAAATTATGTCCTTCAAAGAAGAAAAAGTAATGAAATACAAAAAGCCCTAGTGACTGAATGAAGGTCATGTCTGATATTTGTTAAGAAATCAAGTTACTTAATATTCAGTAATTTAATGCACATACAGTTAATATATTGATTATTTAATTAATAGTTGTAAGATTGCCTGGCAGCCAGCAAGATTTAACCTAGTCTTTTTTGACTGCTTCAAAGACATCCTGTGCCAGAACTAAGCCATTGAGCTAAGTGGCACATATCTTTAAACATGTGATTAGTTACTACCAGCAATCATAATTAGCCTATTTCTTCCTGATTTCAGCTTCAAATTATTAAAATGAAATTCATGTAACCCTAAATGTATGGGAGGCCAATGCAACTCCAGCACACCATTCTCGTTTCTGTCCCACCATACTCTCAAGCTGCAACATCTACTCCTGGCCCTTGATATGTCCCCAACGTAGAGGCAACCTGGCCTTTCCCAGCAGCTCTCTGATGTCCTTGTCACCACGTACTGCCTGCCCTTTAGGAGCTCTGCATATGCTGAAGCCGTGGTGTGAACGAGAGCCTCTTCCATGGTGGTGAATCCAGCACCTGACCTTGCCTCTCCCCCTACAGATGATTTCAGTCACACACAAGCACTACACAGTAATGCAAAAATTTTGTAAAGAGAGGATCAAAATCCAGTGATGTCTAAATTGCTCTTCGTATGCTATAGGGATCCTCTACACGGGGGAGGAACTTTAATTTGATTGATCATAAACTTATTATTGAAAAGAGTATATTAAGTCTCTAATATATCCTCAATATTACACATAAACCTGAAAGATAGTTCAGGTAATTCATGTGGGAGCTTATGTAGAATAAATTGTTCTAACAAAATCTGTGATTATCAGTGATTCTGCAACCCACTACCTTAGGATTTTAAATTGCATGACTGTTTCCTACTTAGAAACTTTTCCTTTGCTTTTATTAATTCACTGGTGATTTTCCCAGTCTGTATGAAATATGAGAAGACAGGGATAATAACAAAGATAAAATTGGTTATAAAAGTGAGAAAATAAGCAGAAACATTGTTTGAAAGGCAAGAGATAATTTGAGATATGATCTTGTCCTATTTTACTGTTTATCTGCCTTCCAATCTTAGACTCCTTAAGGGAACACAAGGCTAAATCAACTCTGATTTCTTTATGTGCTTATTTTTGCCTCAGTTTTGCTTTCAGAAAAAAATAGGGAGGACTATTGAGCAAGCATGTCTTTATCATACCTTCTCTGGTGAATGCCAGAATACGAATTTCTGTAAATAAACTACTGCCTTGACATTTTCTTTTCTTCCTGTACCAAGCCTGGTCAATATTTCAAATTATCCAAAATTTGAAATTTTATTTTAGGGTTTTTCCAGACTTCTACTTTGAGGGATGCTGGTAATATAGGGAGGGAGGGAAGGAGGGAAGGAGGGAAGGAAGGAAGGAAGGAAGGAAGGAAGGAAGGAAGGAAGGAAGGAAGGAAGGAAGGAAGGAAGGAATCATGACAAGCAAAATGTCATTTAAAGACTGGTGACAGTAAAGTTATGTATTTACCAGAAAAGTGAAAAGCCCAGCTGCACACGGTGAATGTAAGAAATCTATGATGCTTGACCTCTGTCCATGCAAATTTGATCTCACAGGCCTTGAAACTGCGTTATAAAGATTGTTAGTGCAATGTTTTACACGTATACATAATACTTTTTTTTTATTACCATCCTGTGTCACATTTGTCAGCTTAGGCCTTACTGTTTATATATGGCTCAAAAGTTCCCTGAGGTCAATGGGAGTCTTTAAACAGATAAAATCAGAAGATGATAACTGCATCAGAATACATATACATAGATTACAGGAGCTTGTGACTATTAAATCTCAAATGCAATAGGAATATGAATAGCAATCAATTCTATGTAAGACATCGTTTATAAATATATTTGGTAAGTGTCATCCATTCAGAAAGTCACTTCTTCTCTGGATTTACGCCCATGGTTCAATCATTTCAATTAGAGTATCTAAAAACTTCCGTATCTACTGATGTAAACTGTCAGGATGGGTTGTTACTTCAAATTTAGGAATTAGTCATGCTGATGTAATATATGTCTACACATGAGAGATGAAGATCAAATCCTATGTGTGTAATACCACTAACAACAGATGGCTTAGGAGTCTGAAACCAGTCTGACTGCAATGATCCCTTCTCATAAGGCAATTTAGCAATAAAATCAACAGTTCAAGAGTGATTTAATTTTCTTAAAAATAAAATGTGCAACTAAGAGCTTACTGCTAATAAATGATGTCAAACTTTTACAAAGAAAACTGAAGCTCAAAGACAGCAATAGGAAATTGCATAATTTTGTAAAAGTATTGCAAAAAAAAAAAATCAAAATATTCTGGAAGGACCAGCAATATGAGTAAGAAAATTGTTTACCACCCATTCTTCTTTCACCACTGGGTTTTCAGTAGGATTGCCAACAAAATAAGGTCTGCCACAGAGATACTTTGTGATGTTATTTCCCCATGGAGAACAGGAGAAAAAATATTACACTCCATGTCAGAAAAACCAACTTTCATTTTGAATATAAGGGGCATATTTAAAATATTCTGCCTCCCATATTTTCCAATCAACATTCTCAAAGCATTTTCACTTTCATGTAGGCCATCTCAAAACCACAGTTCCTCTGCTTATTTAGACTAGTATTTTGTGACTTCCCTTAATGCCTAAGAGAAAGGCCAACCTAAAAACAGAGACTAGACAGAAGTTTATTTGAAAGGCTTTCAAAGGT
>QWTY01009779.1:0-17016 GCA_008033365.1 Pseudorectes ferrugineus
AAATTTTGTTTCTAAGACATTTATGTAAGTCTGAAACCACATAAAGCAGCACTCAGCAGTTACCTCAGCTCTAAGGTTGCAGTGCACACCTCAAAATTGATAAATCTTTACAATGGCCTGCCAAATAAATCTATTTATAAAGTTTTTCCTTGGCTGAATAAATTGAATAAATACAGCAATGGACTTTAGAAAATGTTTTTCTCTCTAAATTTGAGGCTTTGCCTAATAAAGGCTTTGCCTTATTTTTCGGTGTTGTCCATTAAAGTTTTTTCCATAGCACACAAGCTAGGAATGCCATCCTGAAATCAAGCACAAAATATCTTCAGGGAAACAGTCCTGAGGAGCAAAACTGAATGTAATTTATGATTCCAAGTGTACATCTCTCTCCCATTAGGAGGAGACTCCATTCCCTGAAATTGGACTATCCTATTCTCCCTTGAAAATACTTAAACAGCTTCATAAAAATCTGACAGCATCTCTAATTACATTGCGAAATGCACCCCGGGACGTGCCCGGAATGAGAGGCGGCAGGGCAAGCTGCAGGTGCACTCACAGGAGCAGCGCTGCCCGTGGCGGAACAGCCCCTCAGGACACGCGGGGAGGCACCTGCCCTCCAGCAGCACGTGGGAAGCCGGGCAGGCCATGCAGTCCTGGGAAGAATTCCCCACGCAGCCTGCACAGGAGGAGTGGCACTCTGCAGGGAAGGGGAAAACAAGAACACACAGAAAGCCAAGTTAATTCTGGCTTATTTCGCTTGTTACTGCCTCAAAATATGGCCAGATTGCTTTCTTCCCAAGGATGACAGGAAGGTATTTTTCCTTTCCAGGGTCCTCTGCTTGTGAGAGGTAGAAAGGAGTACAAAGTAGAGAGCAGTTCCTGAAGATAAGAAGCAAGCAGAGACAGCTGCATATTTAATATTTCTTTGCACCCACACAGTTCATTACTGAAATGCAAAGCTGAGCTGCCCAACTCTGTGCGATGCTGTTGTCCTCCCTGGAAGAGTTCTGGGGTTCTGCAAACTTACCAGCTGCTGAAATCACCTTCTGTTATCACCCTGCAGCTACTCCAGGCAGGGTTTTCTATCACTGCACAGTTATCATCAGCCATTCTGGAGCAAATATCCACAGAGGTGGACTGGCCACCTGAAGCGAACGCTCATCACAAGGATGATCCAGCACGAATGAAGAGTGCAGTTAAAAATTGCACTTCTTTCCTGGTACTGACCCTAAACAAAACCATCTTCAACTAAGCCATCTGAATAAATAAATATATAAACTCACTAGCTAAAAACCTCATATTTATTAGAGCAGTGGCTGGAGGCCACAGGTTCCACCGTGTGAGTTGAACACAGACTTCTGGACTCTGGGGAGACAAGACACAGGGCTGGACAGAGGAAATGAAATGAAATATAATAATTTATACAACTACACATAATTTCTACAATTACACTTAGCTGGCTGCCAGAGAGATCTTTAAGGTGCCTTCCAACCCATTCTATGACTCTACAAAACCAGCACTTTGCCCTACATATGAACACGCTTCTGTTCTGCACAATGTTGTGGGTTTGCTTTTTCCCAAAAGGTTGAACCCGCAAACCTTGCATGAGTATTTTATAGTGAGAGCTCCAAGTCTGACATCTTGAATGCTCACCCCTTTCTACAATAAATCAAACTCCTACTCTAATGCCACCAGTGACACAGCAGAGCCAAAACCATGAGGGGCTGTGCTGGGATTCTTGCCCCGTGACATAATTCAGCACTGTCACTGAGCTCTGCTCAGGCCTGTTCACCCACCTGAGGCAGGGATATATGGATTCCTTCACACAGTTTCTACACCATGGCCTGGACTCAGCCAAGAAAACCCATTACCTGCCAAGGAACAGCCACTGCATGGATTGTACACTACACCAATGCCTTCAGGAATCAGTTCAAAGCACTGGGTACCTGTCTAGGGCACTGTTTAAGACAGAATCACTCCACCAAAAAGAAAGAAGAAAAGCCACTTCTTCCTTTTTAACATCCTCTAAAGCAAAAAAATGAGCTTGCACTCATTCCACTGAGCTGAGACGAAGAGATAAAATCAAAATAAATGGATTTTAAATTATGTCCACTTTTAGAAAATATGGTTTTTTCAACAGGAAGAAATAGCCATCAGTAGTGTCATTACTATTGTTATTACTACTACTTTATTTAAGTCACTATCTCTCTGACTGGTGGGAAACCACACGTATCCCCAATGTACATCACATTACCCGCTTTTCCAAACTCTAGCCTTCATGGAAATGCTTCCTAGTTGGTATTTCAAGAGCAGTGATGGCAGGGCATGTAGCAGAAGAGCTTCCTCAAAAGAAAAGACTGCTGTGGAATGTCTTGACCTGCTCCAAGGGCTAAGAAGGAGAAAGCCCAGTCTTTTTTGAAAAGGATTTAAGGATTGATCCAGCTTCAAAGTAAGTCAGTGCTAAAAATCACGTACTTAGCTTCAATGGAAAGAAAGCTACACTGAGCTGAGCTGTGCAGGCTTGAACACAGGCACTTAAAAAGAAAGTACCTGAGTCTTTTCGTCACGAGTCTTATGTAGATTACATTTTCCCTCAAAAGTACTAGGATATGCCATTTTGAAAGTTACAGAGTTTAAACACTCATGGCAGTCACAAGGCAAGCACAGGGCTCCCAGCATGTACAAATCAGACACGGTACAAGCTCCCCCCGAACACCCAAACCCCGGGGCTTTGAACAGCTGTTCTCACCTCTGCAGACTCCTGTGCTATCCACGTGGAACTGGGATTGGCAGTGGGGGAGGCAAAGGCCGTGGAGAGCTCCTTCCCTGGGCAGGTGAGGCTGCAGGACATCCTCAGGCACCTGGCACCGCAGGCACCGCGCAGCCCCCGGGCCGGCACAGGAGCTGCAGGATGGGTGGCAACCTGGGCACAGGGGGAGACAGCCATCAGAGCCACAGCTCTGGGACAGCTTTCCCAGGGACAAGGACAAGGCACAGCTTTCCTAGACTCAATGACAAAGCCCAACAAGCTGGTTGTGCTTTCTACAACAGAACGGGAATTTTAGAAAAATACTTTGACATCGTTCCCCTCACCCCCAAGGAACAGCTCTTTTCCTGAGTTAAGCTGATGAACAAATAAAAAACTGCAGCCCCATGCCACAGGCAGCCAATTCTCCTTTAATTTCTGGAACTGCAACAGTGAGCTCAAACTCACTAGGAGGGACAGCAAGAAATGACAGTGTGAAGGGCTCACATGAAGCAGAAATTCACCTTCCAAATTTTCACTTTTCCCACTACTGCAAAGATGACTTCAGTCTTTGAAAATCTACCAGATGGATGTGGAATTTCATACCAGGAATATGTGGAATTTCATACTAGGTATATGTGGAATTTCGTACTAGGTATATGTGGAATTTCATACCATCTGTATGTGGAATTTCATACCAGGTGTATGTGGAATTTAATCCACCTCTTAACTGGTGTCAAGAAAAACTTGGAAGCAATGTACATTTATTTCAGCAGCATACACAAAAAGAAAAAACATAGTCCCTGAAATCACTAAATCCTGGGGCTGTGAAAGCAGAAAGTATGTGGGAAAATTCACTTTTTCTCAAAGCAGAAAACAACCAGCAGGAAAGGCAGGAATTAAGCATTGACTGGTTGAGCACAGGATAAAGGAAAAACAAAACCTGGTTTTCAGCAGCTGGGGAACTTATTCCAAGTACAGAGCTTACCCTTGCAGATGTTGTGATCCTGGTAAAACCCCTCTCCACAGTCCTCCAGGCACTGGCCCTGGCGCAATGCCAGAGGGAAGGAACAGGAGGTGCAGTGAGTGGCCAGAGGTCCCTCGCACGTGGAGCATGAAGCGTGACAAGCTGATAAAGAAACAGAGCACACAGAACTGAAACATCCCACTTTCACTCCCTGAGAGTGGTGTTGCTGACTACAGCCTTCTCCAGCTGCAGAAAACTCCCAGCTGGAATGAGACTCAGCTAGGTGAACTAATGAGAGCAGAAGTGCTCATGTATTAATAAGTACTAACAGTAATAACTCGCTCACACGATGTTTTGAGCATGCATCTCAGCATGTTTCGCAAGGAAAAGAGGTTATTTGAAACAATCCATCACAAGTGAACCAAAGAAAACAAAACAAAATATCAAATTCCCTATTCCCACTCGCATTTCTGTGCTCTTAAAATTCCCTCTCCACATCTGGGGAAGGGCAGACAACATGAGGAGGGGTGCCTTGAAAGCCCAGGAAAAGGTCATGCAAATTACACCTCTTACCTCTGCATCTTCCACTGCCACTGGGGAAATATCCGTGTGGGCACTGAGGAATGCACTTCCCCTCGTGTAACAGCTTCCCTGCAGCACAGCTCACACACCTGGCTGGCTCTGAAGAGCACCTCTCACAGGACTGGCCACAAGCTGCCAAGAGAACGGCTCATTAATGACATGCACTCAATTAGGGAAGAACAACAGAGCCATCAACCTCTCCCCATGTAGGGAAACCACCCCATAAATCTTTACATGGCAGTGTACAACAAGCAGCAGTTACCAGACTGCTCAGGAAGGAGGGAGGAAAAGGTGATTTTAAAAAATGGTAATTTCCCCCCTCCCCCTTTTCTTCAAAGTGGGAAAATGCAGCTAAAATCAGGCATGATAATTTTTCTTATCAGTTCCTATGGTCCATATTATCCCAGGCAATCAGCTCTGAAGTGAACTGACCTGTTGTCCAAGAGCACCATGGAACTCTGGCTTCCCTAAGGCAATTTGCTGCTGCATATTTAGAAGAGCCAAGCATTTTACTTAACCAATTTCTATTTCTTTTCACCAGACAAAGCAGATCTCCAGCTGGGTATCAAAATGCATGGGTTTGGTAGAAGGTGAAAGGTCTGAATCTCAGAGGTTTCAAGGAACAGCTATGGGGTTTCAAGAAACCACTGGCAATAAAAATCAAACCTAAGTTAAATTTCCTTTTGAGCTTAAATAATTTTCAGCTGCAAGATTTCAAGCCTGCACACTTAAAACATACATGAATAAAACTGCCTGGTACAGACATCAACCAAACTGAAGGGGAACCTGGTCATCCAGAATAAGCACAAATAGCAACAATTTTGCCAACATAGTCCAGGTTTTAAGCTCTCTCTAGCGAGCTGTGGCTCAGACACACCTGTGTGAGCCACACAGCTGAAGCCCAACAAGCCCTGACTGACCATGGATAGTCCTCCCAAGCAGCTGGACGTGGCTGCCAACAACAATCCAGGCTAGACTGGAATGCATATGGCAAATCTGAGATTCTTTATTTGAGATTTTCTTTTTTCCCCCTTCAGGATCTGTCTGACTTAGGTCTTTTAATTCCCTCTAGCCACCTCTTCTCCCTTTTTCCCAGCAAACCTTCCCAGCTCCCCAGGCACATCTGCTGTGCAGGTATTAGTTACTGTGATGCTGAATTATAATTAAATTTACAGAAACCTGCTGGCAAAGGCCATTTTTCTTTCTGCAGACAAATGGATTTGTCAAGCCCTCAGAAACAACTCAGGCTTTCAAGCTGTTCGGCAAGGAAAAACCCCTTAAACCTTTCAGCATCTGATTAGCTTAAATGAATTAATAATCTCACAAACAAACAGCAGCTTCCCTCAGCCGGTACGAATGCACAAGGTGCAGCTGGCTTGTCAGACATGAATAAAGGCACAGCTGCTGCATGGCTAAATGAAATATTGATTCCTGCTTGTGCAGAGCATTTCTCTCACAGGTATTTACCAGTGCAGATCCCATCCTTTGGGTAAAACCCCTGGCCACAGCTGGCCAGGCAGAGCCCCGCTTGGAGCACGTGTGAAGGGTCTTTGCAGGACAGGCAGTGGTTCTCAGCAGCTCCCCAGCACGAGGAGCAGGACTCGTGGCAGGCTGCAGGGGAGAAAAGTGCAGGATTAGCCAACAACCCACTTCCAAGCAGCTCTTTACAACAAAGAGCCTGCACCACTTCACTTCTTCGCAGGTTTGCTCAGGCTTTCACTGCCACAGAAAATGAAAAATAACAAACACAACCCACTGCTGCTCTTAGGTTAGAATCATTCATCCGAGCCATCCCGGCAGACAACTTCCAGCTGCATTTTGCACGTGGAATGTGACACGCAGCACAGATCAGAGCAGTCACTGTAGCTGTTATCAGCCCAGGAAGAGTGTTGGGAACACTGTTAAGTCCCTGGTGCCAGGGGCTGTACAAGCACAAAGGGAAATAGGAAGAGATCCCATCACAGGCTACTTAAAACTCAGATCCTTGGGGTGACTGCTGACAGTAACCCAGCTCCAGGCACGAACACAGAACTGCGCTGCAGGGCTGCAGTCGAGGTTTGGCAAAATGAAAAACAAGCCAGCCTGCTTCTAGAAACAACTCCTCCTGTCCTTCCAGGTGCAGAAGGAACTGACTTAGGAATCCTCACATGCTCAGCCTGAGTAATTCTTGGGGAAAATATGGGACACAGACTCCTACTAAATCCTGTGCTACCAGTGTTGCAGCAATGGTGCAAATTACAGCTCTTTTAGCTATTAAGGTTTTTTTTTTCTCAATTACACCCAAATATGTTCCAAAGATGTTCTTCAATTTATTATTTCACAATAAGGCAGGTACATGCTTGTGCTCTCAGTCTGTGGCAGGTGGGAGAAAAGGGAACTTCTTGATTGCCCTGCAAACACATCTGAAGTTGCAGCCACCCAAGAAAAACTCATCTGTGAGCAGCATCAGTGCAATGCAGAAACCAGCAGGCACAGCAGCAGCTCACCACAGAACCAAGAGCACATTATACATGAGTCATATGGCACAGAGGGGCATAACATCCCCTCCCAGGGGATTTCACTGCTGCCCAAGGCAGGGAAGTGCTATCAGCTCCATCTCACACGGAGGGAACTGAAACACCTGGGGTTAGAACGGGAGTGTTCAGGGGGCAAGACACAGGACATTTGAGCTCACGCCCAGCACATGGTCCTTTGGCATTCTGGATGCTCCTTCTCCACACTTCCACCTTGGTTTATTTTCCCTTTTCTTGTCTCAATTAGCTGTTTGCTCTCCCCCTTCTCACCCTCCTGCATCTTCTTTCCCTCCACCTCATTCCTGATCTTTCCAGAAAGCTGAGCTCTTCTGGTTCCTGAACACTCCAATGTGAGGGGTGTCTCAAAAGGACCCTGGGCATCCTGTACTGGATAGGATCTTCCCCTCACCCTCCCAACACAATGAACACCAACCATCCCATCCCAAGGTAGAGCTTGTGCACATTTTTCTGCTCCAGTCGATAATTTCCCTTGCTGACAAAAAAACCTGCATCTCATTCCAGCTTGGATGATTCTCAGGGCACGTCTACACTCGAAACTTAACTGCAGAGTATGAGTTCATGCTGTAAATTTCTAAGCAGCGAAATGTCCTCGCTTCACCTTCCAGACCTGAGTGTTTTGCTCCTCTCTGAGCTCACTCTGACTTTAAACATGTTTTTGAAAGAGTGGGTGCCAGGACTCGGATCCTTTAATTACAGACTTCCCACTGCACAGCTGGGACCCCTGCCTGTTAATCTGCCTCAGTACATCAGCACATCTGAACATTCCCAGTCATTTGCAAAGTTCTCAATTCCTCCCTAGAGGTGCTGCTCCTTTCCAAGAGACACTTTTCCCTGCTGGCAGCCTGACTATGCTTTTAAACAGTTACCAGTTGGCTCTTGCTGGCCCTTGGCAAAGTCCTGTGAGGATGGTGAGGCCCTGGCACAGGCTGCCCGGAGAAGCTGTGGCTGCCCCATCCCTGGAAGTGTTTAAGGACAGGTTGGATGGAGCTCTGAGCAACCTGGACTAGTGGAAGGTGTCCCTGTCCAGAGCAGAGGGGTTGGAACATGACAATCTTTACAGTCTCTTCCAACCCAAACCATTCTGTGGTTCCCTGATTCCGTGATTACACACCCTGCCTCCAGAAGCCCTGGCTCTTTCAGCACTGGATCACTGCCAGGCTCAACAGCTGCTCCTCGCCCAACAGCCAGGCACCAACTCCACAGAAAGAGCAGGGAAAAAATGGAAGCATTCAATGAGCCACTGTCAGCTCAAACATCTTTGCCTGCAGCAACGAAGTGGCTGTGTGAAAATAAATCAACAGAAGTGACTGCACGGCCAGGAAGCTGTTTCCACCCCCCCGGCTATTTCCAGTTCGGATTTGCAGGGGCTGTTTTGCAGCTCACCAAACTGTCTCTTCTGCAAACACATAAAACACTCCCAGGGCTGACCACAGCAGGAGGGCAATGCCAGTGGTGTCCCAGTAAGAACACAGAAGGCACTGCTGGGCTTTGGGGTCCCATCGATCTGTGCCACCTCTCCCCTGCACTCCTCCCTGCGAGCTCAGCTTAGCCACGCTCAGCCCCAGACCCCGGGGATCCTCCACAGCCAGGGAGAGCAGGGAAAAGCAACACGTAGGGAGCAGAAATCCAAGTGCTTTGCCCCAGAGTGAGCCGGTTCTGTTAGTGTCAAGTTACACACTTCAACATTCGCATTTTGGGAGATGAAAGCAGAAACACTCCAGTTCTGCCTGGGCTTTTGAATAATCTTGAAAACATAAATAATTAAGTTAGAAAAATGCAGTGAGAGCATTGAACACTGCAAGTCCTTCGAGCCCTTCTGTTCTACCACGCAGACATAGTTTATTTTTGCTTCCCTTTGCTTTGCCTTTGGTGGGGGAGTTCTGTTTCTGCCAAGGGAAAACCCACCACTCTGCCTGACACGAACTGATCCATGATCTTTAAATCCACTGCTACTTAACTGAACTTATTACCTTTTATTCTCAATTTTACTTTCTCTTAATGGTTTTAATTCTTCACAGAAGCAAGTGGAGGGATGGGGGCAGGAAACAACCCCAGTGTAGGATTAAAATAGGGCAGAAATCAAACAACTGTAATCAAAAATTCAAAAGAGATTCAATTAGACCAGCTGTTATAAAACATGAACAAAAGGAAAGGCTAATTTACTGTGTTTTTCTACAATGCAGACAACAGTGTTTCAACAAGAGGACAGAGCAAGAAACCTGGTGTTAAGTATCTTTCAAGACCAGAGCGAATTCCTCAAGAGGGAGTTTACTGGAACTATAGCAATTAACACAGTCTAGTTCATCCTTTCTGTGATTTTGGAACATGCTTATTGTAGATGTTAAAACCATTATGAGGAAAATCTTTCTGAGCAGTCTGAGGCCCATCTCAACAATCTGATTAGAGATTTGCAGAAATAAAGAGGATACAAGGAAAGAGTGAATGGCAATGAATTACGGACCACATCTGAAATGTAAGACTTTCTCCACTGGTTTGACTTTATGCAGAAAATGCAGCCAGGCAGAACTAAAGCAAATTGGTTTAATTCCCTTGAGGAAAGAGGAACAAATTTTCCCAGCAACATTCAGCTACAAGCATGCGTGACTGCGAATTTGGATGGAGTGTACAATCAGTAATCTACAAACCAGCAATAAAATGAAACATTAGCCTTTCCCTACCCCTTCAGCAGTACATGGGCACTGCCAATTAAAACAGCCGGAGCAGGTGGAAAGGAAATGATAAAATAAAACCAAGTGAAGTAGAAGATTATTTGATACTTAAGTCTGTAAATTCTTTTGGACTGGGTCTCTCTTGTCTATTTACACATCCACAATGGTGCCCTGGGCTGTAGTGGCTGCTGGAGGACAGAGGTTTTTCAGACTTTCAAACCCTGAAACAGGTGGTCAGCTCTTCAAGGGAAACCACTTCAGAAAAGGAAGCTGGACTTGCCATCTAAAGCGCTTTGCCCTGAAATGGGCCAAAAGCCCTAAGCCTGTATTTAATTCTAAGCAGGAGGGTTAGTTCCAAAGAAATTAAAGCGATGGCTCAGAAGTTAAGCATTTGCTCCACCCCTCTGCTGAATCAGAGCTGCAGAAATAATTAGAAGCCTTCTAAAAAGGCCAACATCAAGAAGAGAAAAGTGTTAATTTTAGAGAAAACAATTAAACTGCCATGATGAAAAAGCAGCTGCTTTACAGTTTGGGAAGAGTTTAAAGTATTTCAAAGGAGCAGGGGAAGCTCATAAAAGCACTGTCATAGTTCCATCAAAGAGAAAGCTAACTTCCCAATCTTACTCTCAGTCTTTCCAACTGCTAAGATAAAGGATTTAGACACATCTCAGCATTTTATAGAATTACTAATTTACTTTGTAAAAACGCTTCCTGAGAGCAGTGAGCCCAGTGCACTTCCAGGAAGAGTGCACAGTATGGATCGAATGAATGGCAAAACAAAGCAGGAAACTTCTTCAGAAAGTATCTTCTGAGTCCTATCAATCCCCCACCCCTCCAAGCAATTTTCTGTACACCTCAAAGTACCATATCCTGAAAGGTCTCGCATGAGCAGGCGCAGGCAGTCTGCACTGAAGACAAAGAAACACACACATCCCCCTGGATCAAAGGGCTAGGCAAGGCTCAGGGTGTCCCATCGTTAGCAAAAGTAGAGCACACATCCTGATCCATACCCTTCATACCACAAAACACACAGTCACATTTCCAAGTGAAACTGAAATTGAAAGAGGAAGTGAAAAATGTCGGTAGTGAAAAACATCGGTGTTCAAAATGAGCAAATTTTACACAACAGAACTGATCCACTGAGGAGCTGTCGTGAATATTTCCCCAAGCAGGAATCAATTTTACCCTGTATGACTTGGTTCCACTGTTCACTCACTCCTTCCTTTACTCTAGGGTGAACATTAACACCTATGTCAACCGCAGATGCCTCAAGAGAGAGGGTCCTCATAGCTCAAGTACAGCTTTTGCCTGCTCTTTTGCCATCACAGAGGACTGCAGCCTCTTTTGTTTCAAGGTACCTGTGCAGACGAGCTGATCCTGGACGTATCCTTTCCCACAGGAAGTCACACACTGCCCGTCCTTCAGCAACAGGGGTGTCTGGCATGAGGAGCACTCAAATCCATTGGTGCAGGCTGAGCAGGTTTCATTGCAGGCTTCCAGGAGAAAGAACAGAGAAGAAAAATCAATCCCAAATACCTGATGCAGAAAGACCCCCCCTGCTCTGATGAAATGAGATGATTTTGCCTCATTTTAGCTAAAGAGTTCAAGAATTCGCGTCTGCTTCCATCTGAAACCTCACGAAGTCTCAGGGTTACAGCACAGCACGTGCCTGGATATTTTTCCAACCAAAGCCTGGCAATCTCTTTAGAATGAACCCATGGGATCCCACAGCCAAAAGCACAGCATGCAGCAGAGAGAGGGGTCTAACCCCTTGCAGAAATTACCTAAGCAGGCCCCCCCGTGCTGGTAGAAGCCCCGTTCACACATCTCCACGCAGCGCCCGTCCTGCAGCCGCTTCCTGGGGTCCCGGCAGGAGTCACAGTGATCAGAGGCCTGGGAGCAGCTCCCACAGTCTGGGTGGCACTCACCTGGCACAGAAGGAACACAGAGAGGGGGAAAACAGCAGCAGTATTGGCAGGCAGGAAGGAGCAAAACAATGCAACTTCGAAATCAAAGTGAAATTCATTGCTTGTTTCTCTAGGTGGTACAAGGTGTGTTAGCTTTGGAGTGGGTTTTTATACACTAGATTATATCGAAGGGGCTAAATATTTTATTGCTCTATTTAGTATGTGAGAAGTCATTATATAGACTCAGATTTTCTAGGCAATTGATTAAAAGGGTATTCATTGTTCACATGGTTTCTCAGCAGTAAAAATTGTAAGTCACCAGGAATTAACAATCTGAAACAACCTGAATTTCAGAGTCCTTAAGCCAAACCCTGCAGTAAGTCAAGACTCTGTGTCCATGCCAGGTCAGAGTACAGGTGGCAGACTGCTCCCCTCCAGAAAAACCTTGATGCCACAGCACCACAGAAGTACTTCCTGGCCACAGGTACTTGGAAAGATACAGAACAGAACAGTTTTTCTCCAGGTACAAAAAAGGCCCCTCTGCTCCAAGCCACGTGTTCTCAGTGAGGCTCCAAGCCAAAAGTTCTCCGTGAGAGGGAGTATTTGCTGGTTTTAACATAAATACAGCAGTGCCCAGGGCTTTTTGCTTCCTCCTGGCTGAGAAGGAATGGGTTGTCTCTGCCAGCTTCCCCCAGCACATCTCTGAGAAGCAGCAATCAATTTTTGCTGGCTTTATGGAAGCAGATGCAGCAGGGGCTGGTGTTCTGGCCTCACAGATTGAACTGCTGCAGGCTGCATTTTGCATTTGTTTCTCATCCCCACCACTGCAAGACAGACAAACACAGAGGGAAAACAGCAGTTTTGGGTAAGGGAAATTGCCAGTTACCTTTTCGGACACAAAAAATGCAAGTTTGGCTCTGTATGTCCAATACCAAGACTCCAGAGCCTGGGTTTTCCAAAATGCTACCATGATGGAAGCTAAATAGCCAGATTTCCAAGGATAACCAGCAGACAGAGGCACTTCTTGATAAGGAGAAGGGAGAGGTGCTGGGAACACTGTTTTCTCTGTCCCCTCCTCAGCAGCCTGTGCAAATGCTGTTCCCTCTCAAATATCCAGGACAACTCCATCGGGACTGTCCAAACCCCATTTTCCTCACTTTTCTATCTGTAGTGCTTTGCATTTCCATTAGCATGCAGCAAATAACAAGCGTTAAAACAAGAAGATGGCCGGGCACTCCAGCACAATTAAACTGTGAAGCTATTTTCTTTTTACTGAGATAAAGCATTAACTGGAGCACCCTGATAAAACCAAAGTTATATGAATGCAACAAGAAGAGCTACAAAAAAACCCTTGGCAACCCACAGCTAAAGCCTCCCAACTATGAAATGTAAATCCAGGGGAATGACAATATCCTGGAGAAAAAGGAATTTATAGGCAAAATTACCATATTACCAAGGCTATCCTAGTCTTTCCAAACAATTATTAACTGGCAGCCATTCAACCTCAGGTGAGCTTGTGGTATAGCAGTGTAAGCACATTCTTTCTTCTTCCCACTCCCAAGAAATAATCAGGAGCCCATAAACTCCAAAACTCACGCTAGGATTCAGAAAGGAGCGGTGGAAGAAAAAAGAAAAAGACATTACATGTCCTGAACACCAACCCCAAGGAGAACTCTTTTGCCAAAAGAAAGCTGTCATTTAAACGGGAGGAAGTCACTGGGAGCCTTAAACTTATCTAAGAACTAAATTGTATGGAAACGAGTTAATTGGCAACTGAAAAGCAGAGACAAGATAAGATTCCATGCCGGGCTCAGACTGGTGCTGGGGATCGAAGGCTGCAGGGATTCCAGAACACGGCGAGGCCTGCCCTGGCTCTGTACCTGGCTGGCAGCGTGGGCAGCAGTCTCCCTTCCCCTCCAGAGGCAGGCTGCCCCGCGGGCAGGGCGGGCAGGAGCGCTGGAAGCAGGTCACCTCCGCAGCCCGGCACTCGCAGTCCCGGCACGGCCCTTCTGCCCAGGTCTCCCCGTTCTGCAGGAGAAACACGGCTTCAGGAGCCACGGAGAGCCTTGGCACCGAGTGGATTTGCCAGGCACGGAGATCTCCGGGTGAAACAGCACAGGGATGAAGGGGTCGACAGAAAAGAGACAGCAGGCATTTTAAATGATCGCAAAGCTTTTCTGCCAGTTCCTCGCTCAGAAAGGACAAAGCACCAACTGGAAAAAACCAGACACCTCAGTGTTTTACCTCACCTGGGGCAGATAAAGTGATCTGAGCAAAGAAAGGCTCAGCATCTTAAAAAAAACTCCTAAAAAATATTAAACTTCCCATTTCCCACATCTGTTGGCAAAGAGCAGCTATCAGCTCCAGTCCTCATCTGTGAGGGCAATGAAAAGTCCAATACTGTTATATTTAAACTAAGATAATTAATATTTCCTTTCTCTAACTTCAGAGGGAAGTTCCTTGAAAATATTAATATTGGGCTCCTGTTGCAGTAAAGATTATAATCAGTGGGATACATTGGCAGAAAGCTACACACTGCCCCAGCTTCTGCTTTATAGGATTAAAATCAACTATCTTTATGGAATGTGCAGGAAACCTATGAGTAGGGATATTAAATATTAAAGGTGAATGATTGATTGAACTGCACAAAGGAGACCAAGGAAAACTGAAATTCTGCAGCAGATGCAGACAAGTGTTTCTGCAAATTGCAAAAGCAATCTGCAGACGATATTAATGGATTATTTATCTGCTACCCTTGCAAATAATATCCTTCTCAGAACCGGAGAGGGAGAGCCAACCCCTCCAAACCTTTGTGAGCAGAACTCACTCTTCCCTGCTCCAAAGTACAGGGATACTCACAGCTTTGGTATGCTCTTTGTAAACACAGTAACTATGACTGGAGATACATTCAGGACAGCACTTCCCCTCTAAGTGAATTAATTCTTCACCCTGTGAAGAAGAGAAAGGTTGCAGCAATTCAAACGGAATCAACATCGCCAAAACCACTGTGGAATGCCGAGGCAGAACAGCTCTTGCCCGGGAATGCAATCTCCAATATCTAATTTCACCTTATCTTCTGTCTATCCCACTTCATCTCTGTAGGTATAGTTTGAAAAATGTGCTTAGTGAATATTGCAGTTGCAGAACAAACCTCAGAAAAGGCCTCGGAATTCAGCGATAAGGCCTTTACTTCATCCCTAAATCCCGCAGAGAAATACTCCCCCTTTTTACTGTGGATCACTAGGATTTCACTGGACCAACCTCACGATTTCAATGCGTAGAAGCTTACGTTCATTTTGAATGTTCTACTTTTATTTCCCCAGGAGAATTTCAAAGCACATGCTCTATTTATCCCAGATGGAAAAAGCCTGTTCTTTGTCACAACTGTACAACTCCGCAGATTCCACTTAAATAACTTCGGTTTGAAGATAAGAATTTAGCAGCAGGAGAAAGGAATAAAGTGCCCCAATTCACCACAACTCTTTGTGCCCGAGTGGAAGCTGAATATTTAGAAAAGAGAGAGACTTTGTCCTAGGGAACCAGGACACAGCTCACAAGAAACAGCTTCGGTTTCCAAGATTTCCAAATAGTTTTTCTGATTTATGCCAACCTGGTGTCTGTTCCAGGATAATTTTCCCTGTGCCACACTGGCACACTCCATTTTTGTATGGGAATTATTAAAGACACAGACAGGGTAACAGCAGCACTGGTCACTGTTCAGTTCACCAAGGGAGAACACCTAAGCCAGGCCACACTCTGGCATCCCAGGTGCATTCCTGAGCAGGGGAACGGAGGAGGAACCATCTGGTTCTCAGTCACCGAGGACCACACACGGCCTAAATCTCTCTCTGCTGCTTCTATACATTTCTGCTCTTCAGTTACTCCAAAATGCCTTTGGCAGGGTTTGGATCTCATGTCACTACTGTGTACTGTAAACTCTCCCATCCCCACCCACATGCATAAACACAGGCTATAGGAAAACTGGGAGCAACCATCCATGGAACATGGCTTGCCTAGCCCAAAAAAATGCAGCTACGCTGCTCTGCCAAGGCTCAGAAAAGGGAGAGGCTGTGGGAGATAACTTGTGGCTTTGCTGCAGAGAGATTGATCATATTCCAGGCTGAGAACATGTATTCCCAGCTCACAGCCTGCTGAAAATGGCTTTTTGAGGATTAGGTCAGAATCACCACGGACACTTTGCTGGACAAGTTTGTTTGAAAGGGTTTGGAGCTAAACCTCTTGCAGTTCCTATCCGTGGCCTCATTACACTTGGAGTAGGATGATGTGACCAGAAAATTAATAGTGCCTTACGAAGAGAGAAATCCAAGCGCTCCTGGCTTCACGTCGGCCCTGATTTATTGAGGCAGGTGCCTAAATAAACAGACCTGCAACTTCAGAAGGAAAATACAAAGGCAAAAGAAAACATGGCATTTGCTTTTTGAGTGAACATTTCTTTGTAATTAATGAATGCACACCTTGCACTATCGAGGCAAATTACGACCGAACACGACCTGAGGAGTTTTGAACCCTACACGTTAACATCTCCAGCTATTGTTCTGGAAAACACCCCTGGCTTTTCTGAATAATGGATTTTTTTTGTCAGTACCCAAGATGTGAGCATGAATATTAACTAATCCTCCCCACTGAGCCATGACAGCATGCCATCATCATTAGTGTAAATGATCCAATTTACAGCCAGCAGCACGAAGGCAGCTTGCTCAAACAGCTGCAAGTGCACAAGATTTTATGACAACCACGACTTTTCATCCAGCAAAATCTCTCTGCACAGTTTCAGGTCGGGTGATCAGCAGCAGCACCACGGCAGGGGTGACTTTGGGTCCCATACTCAGTGCATTTTGGCTGTTTCAAAGGCACAGTCACAGGTGAACATACACTTTTATACCTTGATACATCCTTTTTGGCACCATTTGGGAGTCCATGTGTGGATTTTCACTCCTTTGAACATTCATGAAAAGAAGCTAATCCAGTGAAACCATTATGTCCAGGCTTTGGCTGGACTTCAGACACACCACAAGGGTGCTGCTGCTCAGGATTTAGCACACACAGGCAGAGTCACCAGAAAAGTATCACCACTGAGACAGAAAACCCAGAAGGCCACAATTCCTTCCTTTTTCCTCACTGACACTGTGGAGTAGTAGGTATAAAACAGGTAAGAGCCCACCCAGATCACAGAAACACAGAATGGCTTGAGTTTGGAAGGGACCTTAAAAGTTCATCCAGTCCCACCCCCTACCACGGGCAGGGACACCTCCAACTGTCCCAGGTTGCCCCAAGCCCTGTCCAGCCTGGCCTTGGACACTTCCAGGGATCCAGGGGCAGCCACAGCTTCTCTGGGCAGCCTGTGCCAGGGCCTCCCCACCCTCACAGGGAAGAATTTCCTCCTAATACCTGATCCAAGCACCATCTCTTTCTGTTTGAAGACATTCCCCCTTTTCCTGTCATTCCAGACCCTTGTAAATTGTGTCTCTCCATCTTTCCTGTCACTGGAAGGCCACAATTAGGGCACCCTGAAGCTTCTTTACTCCAGGCTGAACAATGCCAATTCTCTCAGCCTTTCCTCATGGCAGAGCTGCTCCATCCCTCCAACCAACTT
>QWTY01009780.1:0-20142 GCA_008033365.1 Pseudorectes ferrugineus
AGATCAGCCTTGAGTTTATCACCAAGGATTGAGATTCCACAACCTCATTGTGTGAAAAATGGTGAAGGGCTGCAATACAGTCCTGGCAAGAAGGAACACTGAAGACTTCCTGCAAGACCTAATGAATTTAAAGCGACTTCCCTAACACTGAAGTTACAGGAAGGACACATCCCAAACTACCTCCTGAGTCTAAAGAAAAAAATACAAAAAGAGAAAGAAACAACCCATCAATTAAATTTTAAAAAACTGCCAGCTCAGCATCTACATAAAATAAGAAACAAAAAGTCATTCTAACATACACAGGAAACATATGAATGACTAACCTTCAAGATCTATCTTTGAGCACTACTACCTAGTACCTACTACTACTACTACTTACCTACAATCGCTAAAGACATGAGTGCAGTTTAGTGGAGAGTTACACCAGAGAGAATTTTCACTGCTCAGCAAGCTGCTTTATATATTTACAAAACACATCCCAACAGTGCAGTATTTTTCAATTAATTCCCTACTGAAATACCTAAAGTACTAACAGAACAAGATAGTTCTATGTTAGTATTCAGAATTTTCACACAAAAAAAGTTGAAACCCACATCTACTTCATTCAGTTTTATAAAAGCCAAGTAAAGCCATACAGAAGCATGCAATCTCAATACTAATGTAATTTATCTTATGACCACTTACATTGGAGTTGGCGAAAATTGAATTTGAGTTGGCTACAGAATATTCTGTATTAGTCAAGTCTTCATTGCTCTGGTAAAAGACAAAAATCATGTTTAGAACTAATACAGTCAATGAAGCTTATCTGGGTCTAATACACAGCAATGCTACTTACCGATTTACTACTAGGTCCATGTAGAAAATAATTCAGCGCTTGTGGGTCCCTTAAAGGGGAAAAAAAGATAAATAAGTTAACACTTTTTGGAAGTCCTTTTTACTAATGAGGCTAATTTAACTAAGCCACATACTGTACTCAAATAAACCAGGTTTCTAGTAAAAACACATCTTTCATTGAATCCAACACAAAGCTGAAAGTTTATATCATCTGGGGATCTGTGTTTCTGTATCAGCACAACTTCCACATGCTGATCATATCTGCTGCCATTGTAACAAGGCATTTCAAGCAATAAACTATGTTGATCACAAAATTTTAGTTGCACTCTATTTCCCTTTTGAGGATGTTACTCATATTCTCTTAAAACACGTGGTATTTTATGACAGCACACAGTACAAGACCTAAGGAATATACTACCACCAAATAATGTGAGAACTAAAACAGGTACCACCTCTTCTACAGCTAAACTATAATGCCTTGTTTAGCTAGCATCTAATAATAGGGTATTTACAAACCTGACTCTTTGATATGTTTTCTGTCACCTTTAACAGAAGTTAATAAAAATTTATGATTGCCAGAGTAACAGTCCCATCATGAAGAAAAACTGGCACCTTTTCCAAGTGAAATCAACCATAGGAATAATTGACTAAATACTATGAATTTCAGTGTATTTAATTAACTTAGCACTAGCACTAAATATAACTCATATTAAAAATGTAGTCTTAATGAATAAGTGTCAGAAATTCAAACAAATACAAATACATTAATTTAACTGTACATACAGACCAAGAAAAAAGAATAAAAGGCTGTGTTACATGGGATTATTCTAATGCAACAATTATACAGTGTTTCCCTTAGCATAAAGAGTAAACTGACATGGATTTCTTTGATTTTTAAAACATGTTTATTGATCAACAAGTAATAATAAAACATTTTGTAAAAGCAGGAAATTCTCCTGTAAAAAAGCAGTAATTAAAAATGTCTCCTTCTGGCTTGATAGTCCTAGAAAATAAAGAGGCATAAAAGTTAAAGATCTTTCAGGTTCACAGCTATTCTTCTAAAAGGACAAACAGACCTCTACTCCTCTGTTTTTCTTTTTAAAAACAGTGTTCACAAATTTACAAAAGATATGTTAGACAGTACTTGGCAGGGACTTTATGGTACTATTATGGTTACAATATTGAAGTGGTTACATATATTTTAAAACAAAAATGTCATTTTCATAGTAGATTTCACTGAATTTCAAAAATTAAGGAGCACAGAACTCATGATCTCATATAGGGTTCTATTATGCTCATGAATTTTATCAGTAAAATAACCGGGCCATTTAATACTAATTACCCTCACTGTCTTTCCATCGTGCAAAATGCAATTAAAAATTAAGAACACTTTATCATCTTAAATATTGTGTTTAGTAAGGAAGGAATTCTAAAAGGCACTTACCAAATCACAGATCAGATGAAAAAAAAAATTGTCTTCCAGTCTTCTAGACGCTTAAGACAATAATTGCTGCCAGCAGCAGGAAAAACACTAATTTTTCACACAAACACTCATTTGTATAGAGAGCACTTCATTTTCTGGACCACCTGTGATCTTGTACCAGGATCCTCATGATTCGTGCTCATGACAGAGCACTTAATTGTCCTGTGATGATCTTTATGTTCCAAGCAGGAAGTGTTTTCATATGGCCACAATCAGTAACCTCGTACAACAGTTACTTCACAGAATGTAACCGAGCCTTTACTGGCACTGCTTTTGCTGCAGCATCCAGAGCAACCCTCAAACTGCAGCAGCCACTGTGGGGATGTTTTGGTATTTCTCAAGTTAAAGCTCTCACTGGGTTCACTGGAAGTTTTCAGATGTGTGAGAAAGGTAAAAGGCCTATTTATTTCCTACACTTAAGAGAGTAAAAAATTCTTGTATGAACTGGGAATGATCTTTGAACAGCTGGTATGAGACTGATGTCAGACTAATTCCTAGCAGAGTATGAACAAAGTACTGTGCATGAAAAGCTCAATTCTCTTCTTGTTTTCTATGCATCTATAGCATATTATCTGTTCTTGAATACTGACACGGATGGTAGCCAAAGGAAGGCAACTTGTCACATACTCAATCCACACAAAACTTGCTCATGCTTCAGCTATCCTAATTATTTTTGGAGATTGCCATATAGAATTATAAAACTCCACATAAATCTGTTATGGAAATAAGGGCAAGGGGGGCAAACAAAAACCCCAGCAACCCACATGACCATTCAAAATCATTAATTTTATTAAAATCAAGTCTCTTTGACCAAAATGCTGGTAAATTCTTGTTTGTTGTGAATACACAACAGTACAGAGCTATTCTTTTTTTCTAATATTTAGATGCAAATGTGTATTATTAGTAGAAATGAAATCTTTGAGTATTTATAATTAAGAAAAAAAAATTTTACTTTTCCCTTAAAATATAAGCATAGTATTAATAAATTCTCTAGTTCCACTACTCAAGAAAATTGAGATCTTTGTGGTTTTGATTAAAAAAAAGTTATTTGCAGTCAAGTTTGTAATAACATCCCTAGTAACATGCATCAGCATTGGTCTGATATTACTACTACCTGAGAAGAGAATCCATTCTCCATGAACACACATTCCTTAGCCTCTCCTGAGGAGAATGTCAGCAAGTGGACTGTCAGCTAGTAACCACTGGGATTGAAGGCTTTGCAATCCACACATCTCCACGTGGAAGAAGTGAAGCATGTCTGCTCATTTCATTGCAAGTCACCTCGTCTTTAGACAATACTGAGATAGAATCACCTTCTAGAAGATGATTTTGCAAAATTATTATTCCCAACTTTTCTGCAATAATTACTTATGGAAAACTTACCCAATAAGATCAAGGAGACAGGATTCATCATCGTCATCATCCATGACAACTAGAATAAAGGAGGAGAGGATGGATATTTGGTACATATCACACAAAAGTTTGTTTTCAACAACAAAACCAATTTAGAATACCTCAGTATTTTTTATTAAACAATTTATGAAATTGACAGTTGCCTACTATTGACAAAGTTCTTAAGTAGACCTGCACCTTCTACAGATGTCTGCTGATTTATCTCAAAATCAAATTCAGTCACATGCAGAGATTTACAAAATCCCATGCAATGTTTTACCATTCAGGGGGTTTTCCGAATTTTAAATCAGAGAAAGACAAATGATTAACCAAACTGATTAAAAAGAACTTCTATGACTTCAAGTAGTAAAAATATCAACACTGAATGCAATCTAAGACTCCAATTAAAATGCTTCTATAGGAATTTATTCCCAGCTAATCCCAGTGAGGGAATAACCAAACACTACAGAACCTATGAAGATTGTTACAAATTAATGGCTGCAACACCGAGCAGCCAAAAAGGTAAATACACTTAGGTCAGTGTCATGAGGATGCTGCTACAGTCTAGAACCAAAACTATAGCCAAGACATGACTAAGCATTAAAAGAAACATTATTTTCTAACAGACCTTTCTCAGCAATAGCTAAGTGACAATGTGGCCACTTCCAGTTTCTCCTCAGCAATATTCAGAAGTGTACTTAAACTTTGTTTAATAGTTCAGAGTTCTGACAGTCCTTTTAACAATGGGAGGGAATTCACGTGCACTGCCCAAACTGAGGGCAAGTATCCAATGTAAAGCATTTTTAGCCTCACAGCGTCACGACCACCAACTCCCTCACACACTGCCTACTCCATCAGGTACTGCTGCACCAAAAACACTCTCACACTCACTCTCCCCTCCAACTGCTGTTCCTTCAAAGTTTCTGTTTGTGTATTCTGGGGTCTCCTGTTCATCATAACTCTCAGAATATCATCTCCCTTGTCCTGGTCAGTAACTCTCAGACCATCCCATTTAATCCACCAGTTCAATTAACAACTGATGTTAGCATTTCCAAAACCTCTTGGTACCCTGGCTTCCTTTAAGTTACCCAATCTCATCTTTACAGTATTTTCTAATCACATCAAGTTGATCATTGCATTCCATGCTTGGTTTTTTCTCAACTTCCCTTAAAAATTGTGCTGTCATACTTATCACTCAAATGTTTTAACACTGCTCTCTGTCTTACTTCTTGCCAAATAAGAACTTACTCTCCCTGACCAGAGATCCAAATGAATCGTTCCTCATCTAGATCTCCATAATGATTCAAACAGTGAAGGGACTGAAGCACCTGCTATACAAGATGCTGAGAGCACCAGGTCTGTTCTGCCTGAGGAATAGAAAAGTGCGGGGGAATCTTTATCTTGTGTATAAATACTTGGTGTGAGGGTGTTAAGAATACTGAGCCAAACGTTTCTAAGTGGTATCCAGTGAATGAACAAGAGGCAAGGGGCACAAATCAAAACAAAATAAACCAAAAAGTCTATGTAGACAAAAGAAAAAACTTTTCTTTTTTAAAACTCTGAGGATAGCCAAATACTGGCACAAGTTTTTCAGCAAGGTTATGGAGTCTCCATCCTTGGAGATAGCCAGAACACAGCTGGACCACAGCCTTGACATGCCTGCTCTGACCCTGAGCAGCCTCCTCTGGTAGAGCCTCCTCTGAGCAGGACAGGGGATAACATGATCTCCAGATATTCATTCCCACCTTGGCTGTCCTGTGATTCTGTAACCTCTTTCCTGAATTTTTTCTATACTCCACTGGTTCTGAAAATAGCTTATACTGTAGACTAGCAGAGGGTACCATGTCCTCTATACTGCATAGCCTTATTCGGATTTTTTCTCTCTCTGCTTTGGTTTACAGTGAGGGTGAAGCACAAATGAAGCATGTGTCAGTATAAGGATCATTCAGTATCACCTCTCTGGGAGAACAGAAAAACAAAGCAGAGCTACAGAGAATTACCTCAATGTTGACAAAAATCAGCATTCATGAGGTGATTATGCACCTTAAGACAAGCAATTTCTCCCACAATTCAGTATTCCATCTGCTTACTCTTGCATAGAGCCACCAGCTTGAGCACTGATATTGCAATTTAATGCTAAGTAGCATGACATAGCATGATGTCATGAAATTTAAATGTAAACGTGTATTACTAAGAACAAATTAATAAGCAATTAGCATTCTGCTTTAACTGCACTGACAGTACTACTTACAGAAAGCTGTTATTTCCTCTAACTGCTAAAAGCATACCCGTGTCTCAAGAACAAGGTTCCAAAGTCTCCTAGCTAACCAAAAGCAAAAACTTATAGAAAGCCAAAATTATCTTTGTTTCCACACTGCAAACCTACTTTTGAATATCTGTGGCAATACTGACAGTATTATTTAAACACAATAAAATGTCTCTGCTTTACATAACCAAATATTCTCTGTGATTTTATTATAATAAGGGTTCACCATTAGCAGAAGTGACAACACAGGACTTTGTTCAATTAATACTCCTGAAGGTATTAAAACAACTGACGCAAATTAAGATAAATTTAAGTTCCCTGAATCCTTCAAAACTTGCATATCATGATCAGAAGGAAAATAAAATGCATGAAAACACTGATGTGAGAAAACCGTAATGGTAATACATAATCTTCACTATTACACCCGTTACTGAACATACACTTGGCTTTATTAGATAAACGTGATACAAGAAAAATCTATGCAACATACTATAAACTCCTACCAGTTTAGGACAGATAATAACCCCCAAAGAAAACAGCTGCATTTTTTATAAACACCAAAAATCACAATCAGTTCCCTCCAGAAGTGCACCTTCCTAATAAGGTTTAACAACATTTTTGTCGGCACTAGCAGAATTCTGTCACACATGAAAAAAAATAAATGTCACCATTTCATTTTTTAAGGCTGGTTTACCAAAGAGCTCACCTGTGTAAAACCAACACCAAGCTTTTATACAGCTGATCAGTGCTCCATCACAGAGCCACTTAACCACACACAGCTCTTGCTACCTTCAAAAGTTGTTTCAATCAGCATTCGCTGCCTAAGGGGCTCCACAAAAACACAAAAGACAGATCACTACCATCTCAATATCCCCACAAACACAACACTGCACTAACAGGATGCTGCATGGCAGTGCTTTGTGAAGTACCACTGGAGCGACGTGCAATTTAAAGACTCACATGGGTATGTGGTCTGTGAAAGAACCATCCAGATCACAGTCAAGTCATAAACCTACCTATTTAGACCAAATTCTGTTCCTATTTCACCACACATACCCAAGATGGACGCAACCACGTAACTGCATGTTGTGGTTTAACCTGGCAGGCAGCTGAGCACCACATAGCCACTTGCTCGTTTCCCCAAGTGGAACAGGGGAGAGGATCAGAAAAAAAAGAGTAGAACTTCAGATAAAGACAGCTTAATGAGACAGAAAAAGGAAAGGAAAATAATAGCCATGATAAAAGAATATTGAAAAGAAGTGATGCACAATGCAATTGCTCACCACCTGCTGACTGATGCCCAGCTCAATCCAAGCAATGGGCCATCACCCTCCGGCCACTTCACTCCAGTTTTATTGTTCCACATGATGCCATATGGTATGGGATATCCCTTTGGTTAGCTGGGGCCACCTCTACTGGCTGTTTCCCCTCTCAGCTTCTTTCACATCTCCAGTCTCCTCACTGGTGGGGTGCTGTGAGAAGCTGAAAAGTCCTTGACTTGGTGCAAACACTGCTCAGCAACAACTAAAACATCAGTGTGTTATCAACGTCATTCTCATCCTAAATCCAAAACACAGCTACTAGAAAGAAAATTAACTCTACCCCAGTCAAAACCAGGACAATATCCACCCCTTACTCTATACCAACCTCATCATGGCCAGGTCCCACACTTTCCAATGCATCCCAAATAATCACAACCACCTTTCCTGTCTGACATATATGCAGACATACAGATCCATAGTCTATGGGCCATCCCTCTAAGATGTCCACTGAGTTCACTTAGTCCAGGACTTTGGGCTCCATCTGTTGTATGAGTCCTTCAAAGTGAAAGAGATGATATGTGGTGTTGGGATTATTAGAATTATGCTGAAGTCTGGTTCCATCACTGCTGTGCTTGTCTGGTTCTATCATCACTGCACTTTGCTCAGTTTCACCAGCACTCATTCTTCATTAATCTGAGTAATTCTTACTGCAGTACCATTGAAATGGCATAATGCAACCAGAGTAGTGATCAAATACAGTATTATACAGCAATTAACATCATCGTTGGTTGTTCTCACCCAAAAGCAAATCCCCTTGAGTATATATTGGACTTCCCCATCCTTCTGCATTACCCACTAAGTGCTCCCAGGTCCCTGAGCAAATGCAATCCCATAAATACTGTGGGTTTGCCTTTGCCTGAGACAGGAACAACCCAGACTGCCTTCCACAACATAATTTTCTATGTGCACTACAGGAACTTTATCCCCTTCTACAGCATATGAAAGTTTTGATTGGGCAGGGCCAGCCAGTTTAGCAGATCCCTAGTGTTAACTAATCAGGTGGCTTTTGCTGAATGGATATCCCAATGTCTGAATGTCCTACTACCTCTTGCTCTCAAAGTGGCCTTTAACAGTCCATTGTATTGTTTGATTTTCCCAGAGGCTGATGCATGATAGCGAAGATGATATATCCAACTCTTTGGCCTAGGTGTCTATGAGGTTGTTGTGGAAATGAGTCCTGTATCTCCTGTGGCTTTGATGTGCCAAATCCACAGTCCAATAAACCTGGTAATCAAACCTGGTAGTCCCCTTCCTTCATCCAGCTGGAGGCAGGACCCCTCTAGTCATAAATACTGGTCACAGTATTTATTACTACTTGCACATACAAATAAGCCCCCTCACTGGCGGGGCAGTACGAGAAGCTGAAAAGGACTTGGCCTAGTGCAAGCACTGCTCTGCAACAACTAAAACATCAGTGTTACTCTCACCCTAAAGCCAAAACACAGCACTATACCAGCCACTAGGAAGAAAATCAACTCTATCCCAGCTGAAACCAGGACACTGCAGGTTTAAATCTTTTTAACTGATGCCTATTTTCAACATGGATTACCAAACGATTAGTGCCCTGTAAACTTCAGGAAAGCAACAGAGGCAGCAGAGAACAATCAGAGTACTTGCAAACCCAAAAGCAAATTCACTCAAAAGTAGTCATTCAGTCTACTTCGAAAAGAGGAGTCTGACCAACACGTGACCTTGACACAGATGATCATTTAGAAGTGTGTTAACAAAAGCAAGCCTGTCCTGTGGAATTTTCCTAAAGCATTTTCTATGGCACAAGTGATAGAAAAGTTTGTCACTTTTCTTGCCAACTATTTTTTCTGGTTTTCTGTCCTCCTCACTGTTTGTTAACATACAGTGGCCAAAGCAATGAGCGATGTATGAAATGGGTATAAACTATATTAAGCCAGGAGAGTTTGAAAATAAAACTTGCCACAATGAGTGGAGTTAAGAGTTATGAAGCCTAGAACAGTGGTCTTCAAAGTGGGGTGTGTGCAAGACAATCCAGTGGGATGCAAGAAGAAAATATTAAAACTTCAGTAGTACATGAAGTTTTAATATACACACATATACTTGTGTATGTAAATAAATATACATATAATGGGTGTGGATGCTAAAAAATCTTACCAATAGGGGTATGCAATCAAAAACATTTGCAGACCACTGGCCTAGACCCTTAAACATTGACTCACTTCTATATTTGAATCAGTCTTTGGAGACTTCAGCCAGTGGAGGCTCTAGGTGAGGCCTGGCTGGGCCATTGGGGCCCATCAATGCATTCAGGGCCCTGCCAAGAGCCCACGCTAGAGACAGCTGGGGAAAAATACACCTTGGGAAGATTCACACAACCTGCTGGAGCACTGTAACAATGTAGCCTAGCAAATATCTAATTATCAATACTGGTCTACAGTGTCTTTAAAAAAAAGCCACAAAAAAATCTGCTTATAAGAAGTAGGCCAAACTCAGCCCTGCTGGTGCATCCAACTAATTTACAAAGGGCAATCCTCACTAATTAGTCACAATCCAGCACAGATATTCCCTGTAGCTTATAAGCAAAGCCCCTACTCTTTTATTTCGTATCTCTGCTACCACACTGGCGAATATAGCATAGATTTCAACTTGGATCACGTGTACTTGTGCAAGAAGCCCTGCCTATCCCTTTTGGGAAATAACCAGAGTGCCCTTTATCACATGCTCCCAAACAGAATATGAGAGAAGTTGAAAGTAATAAAACTAACAAGGAAATCCCAGCTATGCAAGCCAATCCTTTGGGAGACTCTTATTACTTGGCCTTAAAGCCTCTGCCTTCATTTCAACACTCTGACCTACTACAGAGCAAAGAGCAACAAAAGATGAATGGAGCAGTCCTGCCCTCCTCTCATCCACTTTCCTTGGGTCAGCTCAAGGCTTTGAAGAGTCATCTGGAACAAAAAACCTGATCTGATAAAATACATTGATCTGTTTCAACTTAGGATGAGCTTGTTGATTGGTTCTGGCTTGCCACAGGGCTACAGCAGTGCTAGTACCAGCACAAGAGAGGGAATAAAAATGAGGTAATTGGGTAGTTGAACACAGGGGAAGGGAGCAGTGCTTCAGTCAGCTTAAAGCACGTGTGGGGCTGTAGCACACATGTGAATACAACCACCACCAACCACCCTCACATTAGCACAGTGCAGGCAGCAGTCCAGTGGAGTGATTATTCCCTTTCTATCAGCACTTGTGAGCTCCCAGCTGAAATCTCTGTTTGGCTTTTACACATACACCCAGCTCTTAAAAGAAATACAAAACAACGTGAAGGAGTCCAACAGAGTGCAAGTAAAATCCTGTGGTCATGTGAAGGAACTGCCTTTCTTCAGCCCGGACAACAGAAGGCAAACCCAGGTGCTACCTGCAGCCTGCTAAAAGGGGCACTAAGATGAGCCAAGCAGGTCTCTTCTCATCAACACACAGCAAGACACGAAGCAACAGCCAGAACGCGTAACACAGAAAATCCCAACCGGATGCAAGGAAAACATTCGCTAACAAGACTGTTCAAGCAAGAGGGTGGAATCACCCTCTTTGGAAATTTTCAAAACTCAAATGGCCCTGACCAACCTGTTCCAAATGTGAAGCTTGTTCTGCTTACAGCAGGGAGCAGGGCCAGGTAACCCCTAGTGGTCCTTACCAGCCTAAATTTTTAACCAACATGCTACACAATCCACAGTATCATGTAACACATGCAGGGTCTACAACCTGCAGTGTCATTAAAACTAGATTTGCCCGGAAGCAGTCCAACTATTCACATATGCTTCATATACCATCCGTATTCTAAGAGCTGTAAGCACTGGATTTTAAATTTACTCAAGTTATATTCAAGCTTGCCACAAAAGAATTATTTTCCTTTCTCAAAGTCACTTATAATTTCATACAGCCTTAATAGATCACTTCAGATACAAAGCAATAAACCACTATTTTCACTTTCTGTAAAAAGCACAAGCTAATGGATTGCTTAGAAGAGCAACATTTAGAGCAATCATTTCCAAAAGGTGTGATATAATCAATATCAAAACCTAGTAGTAACACATAAATAAATTTACCTGCAAAACTGTTGGAAAAATCTAGACTTAAAAGTTTTGTGCAAATACATGGGATCAATCCCTGGCTGGCAGCATGACTCCTGAGAGTGAACACTGACCTTTGGAAATCAATGCTTTAGAGCAAGGTAATGACTACTGTAGCTAAACCTTTATAATGGCAGTTAATCAAATTTGCACACAGTAACATACATAGCACCTGAAGCAATTACTGTTGGAGTTATGACATACGCCCACTAATCCTCACAACTTCAATATGACTTTGTATACACCCTGTCAGCAGGAATTCTGACAAGATCTCTCTCATGCTTTATAATGAACCTGTCCTATCAAATCTTCTAAATTGTTCTGTTGCTCTACCATTCTCCATCCGGAATTTTAATCTACAATCCCGACAGAAAATAGCAACTTCACTATGGAGTATCTGAAGAAACACATTGCCACTGGAACAACAGTCACCAGAACGAATCAGTTACTGCAACAGTCACTGCAGAGAATGGTACTGCTGCGAACTGAGTGTGCTACATCAAATTGGTGGCATTTTCATCCCTCACAACCTTTCTGAGCACGGATGTAAGGTAACTCTATTAACCCAATCCATCCCTTGCTAAATTACATGAAAGGATTGCAGCAGCATTAAGAGACTCGACGCTGACTGCAGAGGTCGAACGCCCAGGACTGAAGTCCTTCCCTCACACAAATTTCCACCACAACTCTCATTAATTTCCACAGTGCTAATATTTTGCTCAGTGTGCTTCTGAACTAGGGGGAAAAAACCCGAGTCGTTTTATCACCCATTGGGTAACATATCTTAGCAGTGTGCACTTCAGGTTGCTAACGTGCTGGAACCGCTGCCTACCTTACCCTGTCAGTTCTCTCTCAGGTTCCTATCCAACAGGCAGCCTCGGATTCAGTGAAGGAAACTCCTACACAGGAACAATCAGACCTCATTTGCATCCTCTGCAACACAGAAGTGTAAGAAAGGAGTATAAACTCAAACCTTTATTACCATATAGTTTATTCTTAAATTTCAAGTCAACGCTACTTTTGAGCAATCTAGTATCTTGCAAAGTGAATTTTAGATTCTTGTAAGTGACCAAGACTGTTATCTTATGATCAACTTAAAAGCTGCTCACCATGTCAAGCCCCCTGTTTTCAAGAAATTGATTTTTACGTGGATGGAATACAAAAATTGATATTAAGAGGCATTTCCACTTCCCCCTCTCACTACTGTAAAAAAATCATATGCTGCGCAGTACTCAGTGGAAAAGGGGTAAATATTGAAAAATTCATTGCAAAATAAAATCTCACTCAAAAGTCATAATTTTCCAAAAACTTTCATTTCAGGACAACAGGAGTAAGGAAACAAAATTAATTTTAAAATGCACTTTGTAAAACACAAGGCCTTAACTACTCACTTATAAACTATGCTGCACTTATATTCTACAATATGGAATTACTCCTTATGAATATTTTCTTTTTCAGAGTAATCAAAAAAAAGCAACTACTACACTGTTGCAAAATCTACCAGGAACTGTGCTCTAAAAAACAGCTAACAAAGCAAGAAATTTGGGATTCTAACCTAGTAACATAGTGCGTTATGCAAGCATTAACTTTCTAAATATACAAAAATATGTTTTCATTCCAAGAATCTAAATCTGAATGGTACTTTTAAGATGAATTTACAATGCTTGAAATTAGCTGTGGAACTGAATTTAATCATCAATATTTCAAAGACATCTGTATGCAACAGAGTATGAGAAGAAATTGGTAATTTTTAAATATTCAAAAGAATTATGAAAAACCTTTCTAAGAAAAACTACTCTAAAAAACAGAACTATTCAGGAATCAGAAAAATAGCAACAAGAAAAGGGACACAAAAGTGCTTCCTCTCATGAATTGCTAGGCACAACATTATGCCTCTTCATGGTTTTTAAGATCTGGCAGATGAACACCTAAAAGGACAAGCAGGATCCTTACACAATTGTGAAATACCAGCTCCACACACAGAAGGAAATAAAAACCACACACTAAAACACAGACAACCTGCAATAGGCTGTTTATCCAACTCTTACATTTTATTTCCCTTTAGTATGCCATTAAAAAAATAACTGATTTGAGTTTGCCAAACGTGGTAACTTATCAAACTTCCAAAAACTACAGTGATATTTTAGCATGTTAAGAAAAGAAAAGGAAATGTGCAGCTCAACTAACAGTATGTACGATAGTAAAGGCTAATCCAGCTACAGTCAACACACCAAGTACACATGTGAATGCCCAGTGTGGCTGTCCACAGTCTGGTTTCCCTCAGACACACATGTTCAGCACGGAATTTCTAATTTATTCAACACAATCTTTTTCCTGCTGCATCCAGAGCTGCTCTTGGCAATACCAAAATCTTGAAAAGACTTTCATCAGGAAACAGATTTTTTTAAACCACATAGAGAAAATCCAGAGTAACCTCAGCCTGGAAGTCAGGGTGCTTCCCTATCCCATGGGACTCCCCAGGCTAAAGGCTGGGCTCAGACCTTTCCCCCAGCAGTGACTATCCTCATCACTATGCTATGGCCTGTTTTGGGCTCTGTCTTCCAAGCTGCTCCACCGCATACACAATTCCTCAGAAATTTCAGTATTCATAAAACGTTTTGAAAGGTCCCGGTTTCATCCCAAAAGAGGCAAAGGAGGCGTGATCTCAACAGTTCCTTAGGAAGGAAACATTCGCCTGCCCAAAAGATATTACATGCTCTTAAGCATTTCTACAAACTACTGTATGCAATAGTGCAGACTGTTAGCATATGTTATTTGTGCCAAACAATACTTCAAAGAATGTTGAGTCAGCCCCTCAGATGTTTTTACCTTGTTTCTATTAGAGAATACTCGAGTGTCATACTTGTCATTCTGTGCGTATAGTTTCCAAAGACTCTGAAAAAATACTCTGCAGTCCCATAACTTCTTTATGAACTGATCATTTCTCAGCTGATTTATAAACCAATGCCCAATTAATACCTTTTCATTGCCACTCTAGTCCATACCAGTTTAAAAACCAAACCTTGCCACAAGCATGGTTCACATGAGCTAGCATCAGCTAACAACTGCCAATAATTAGCTGAACAGCCATTTATACTCCTTTCAGTTATTATGTTTGGGAACTCTACTGAAACTTGAATAGGATGAATTGACAGATGTGTAACTACTTCAGCAGTGCAGTCCATATCAACATTCCCAAATCCAAGCTGAATTCCTCCATGCCACCCATCCTGTCCTTCTTGAAGCCAATGCCTTGCTGAAGACCAGTGGAGATTTCGCCACCTATTTCAGTGGGGTCAAGATAACTTCTGTAGTTGATTTATCTCAATAAATTCAAGCTTCAACACCAGATCTTGAAATTCCATGTTTGGATCAAGTTCGCAGTAAAACTACTGCAAGTTCCACCTGAGACAAGGCATAAGATCAGACTTTACAAACATAATCAATCAGTCTCTTGCAATGAAGTTAAATCTTTCTCTCCAGAACTCCCCTCTCTGCACTTCATCACCCTTTCTTAATACCTTCCATAGAGAAAGGCTACTGTGTTACATTTTTACAGTGATTTTGCCTGCTTTCTTTCTATTTCTTTTGGTAAGGATTCCCTTAACTCTAGAACATTTTAAAACTACTGCAAGAAAAGAAAGGAATAGAAAAAAACTTCATAGTATCTTTGTGCTAGTTAATGATGGTAACTTTTGTCTAAAACCGCAACGATTCTCAAATAAAGCAAAAATAATACCAACAGAGTAGCTGGGGTTTTCTTCAACAAGGAAAGCAGGAACAAATTAACATTTGAAAATAAAGATACACATATTCATTTAACTATGTGATGACCTTGAAAAAACCTCAGTTCAGGTTGGTGCTTATGCATTTAGTTGGTGTAACAAGGGCCTTCCCAAAACTGCTCACTCTGACTTTCAAACTAAAACAGTGGCAGGTCACAATGAATGTTAGAACAGTTTATTATTGTCACTGCTTTCCCTCTGCCATAAGAAAGAAAAACACTTGTTTTTGTAGACAATCTCCATGTCTATGCTGGACTGGGTATATAACAATAAAAAGCCTTTCAAGTACAGATGCAGCTTATTCCCGCAGAACCACTGAAAGGAATTCTGCCAACTCTTTGTGAACAGAGAGACTACATTATCAAAGAGGCTCTTATATGCTTGCTCTGTAGCCACTACTTAGACAGGAATGACACACTTTCACGCTCTCGCTGCTACATCTACCCTAAAAAGCACCAGCCATTAGATTTACCACAAACCTAATGCAGCATGAAGAGGCACGATCCTTGACCATTAGAGCCTCATAGAGAAACCTAACTGCAGTTATGCAGATACAACTTCTCTGGAACCCATGTGGACGTATACCAGCAAAACTCTGGAAAGACAGCAGGCAGCACACGCAGGCATCCATGACTGCAAAGCCCTTCAGTTCTAGACTATGGACTTACCTCTGCCTTACAAAACTTCATGGATACAGAAAGGGACCTTGGAGGAAACTGGAAATGCAGCTTATACTAGCACAACTTTGGGGCTTTCCTCTCAGTACAATTAAACTCAATACATAAACTGTACAGGAAAAGGACACTAGAAGGAGCTGGGGCAGGAAAGTTGCACATCCATAAGCTGATGTTAATACTTAGCTACAGTAGAACCATCTCTGTACCACTGACCTCAACTGAGTCCACACATTCAGCGAGAGCATTTTCAACTCGAGAATACAGGTATCACATACAAAGCAAGCACTCAAAGCATGAACACAATAAGCACACACCTAAACACATGAGTAACACACCAGTGAGTAAGCCATGGTGTATCAATGGAAGCACAACCAGGCTACTGTATTAACAGGGTGAGCTTCGCACTCCTCCAGCAAGGTAAACAAGCGATACCCAATGCAAAGTGCTACTTGCAACAACAACAAACTTTTCAGCTCAGACAGACAAAAACACATCTAAAAAGAACAGGTCTGGAATATTTAAGTACTGCCCAACAAAGATCTCAACTCAAGATGAGAATACACTGTGCTTTAATGCAAGCAGGCCAGTGTGCACATTATATATAGTCATTTGGCAAGTATTAGGCCCCAAGAGAATATAAGCCGGTCATTTTTATCCCATTTCTGCCATTTCTTCACTATTTTCACAAATTAATGAAAAAAACCACACACAATCTTCCAGACATTAGGACATAATAGAGAAATTTTATTATATAAAAGTACACTGCCATTAAAAAAAAATTCATTATCTTGATCCCAAGATTCCTGTTAACAAAAATAATCACTTCAAGAAGCAGTGACTTCAATGAGGTAAGATTTCTGAAATATGTGAACAAATACTGTACTCCACACTCAAAATATTTGTAAATAATTAAAAGTTTTATAGCTGGTGTGGTTTTTTCAAAGCTAAAATGTTAACAAGTTTGACCCCACGAAACTCTTTAGAAAAGACAGTTTATACCCAGACAATTTTTTAGTATATTCCAAGCAATGAGTGTGTGTATTTCACAGAAATGTTGTTTAAAACCCTTCCACTTCAACGGGCAAAAAATTTAAACAGCCTTAAAATTATTCCTGAATTTTAAAAAATCTCCCACTTCCATCAGGAATGAGCAACAGGAATGGGGAAGCCCTCCTCTGATGTGTCAAAAAACATAAACCCAAGAACTACACAAGTACTCTACACTCCTCAGCGGGCACAGCATAAGTTGGTCTGGCAGCACACTTTGCTCTTCCCAGATACAGGTGATGTTGGCATTAAACCCAAGCCTCATGAGCTTTGAGCAGATTGTACAGAAATGTTAAAACAAACAAAAGGTGGTTTTGAAGAAAAAAAAAAAAGTATTTTCAGTGCTCTTCCTAAAAACACCACCAAAACAACACTTTAAAAATATATTAAGGTGCAGCTGCCAAATTAAGTAATTTGGAAAAGACAGCTTCCTCTCAGACATAAAGGACCGATAAAAACTTGAAAATATGCTAGTCCCTACCCCGACCAAAAAATTACAAAGACAGTAACAGCAACAAAATGAGCAACCTACCCACCAAAAAATTACCTATGCTTTTACTTTTGCAAGCACTTTTAAAGGTACTGAAGCCTTTTCAATGAAGAATACCTTGCCCTATGCACTACACCAGATCATTTTTTAAAGATGGATTTCTTTTTTAATGTCATGTTTTATTTTTTTGGTCATCGTTCAGAGCAAGATGTTCTTTCAAACCTTTTCTTTAATTCCTATACTCTGAATGACAAGAAACATGTATTTCAGAGGTAAGAAAACAAGCTTATAAGGGATGTTGGCAGGCTTGAAGCTGCGCGCACGGGCCCCTGTGAGCCAAGGCTGTTTAACCCCCCCTCAAGACGGTGACCAAGGACTAGGAAAGGAGTGTGGCGTACGGGAGGGAAGCAAGACTTTTAGGATTTCGCGGAGAGGGTCCCAAAGCCCAAGACAGGAACGCTTCCCAGACAAGACACAGAAATATGGCCCGAGCTGGGCGCGACGGCACCGCCCCACACGGCGCGGCGACAGCAGAAAGGACCTTAAAATGGCGCCCGTGGGGGAGGAGAGCGGGTGAAACTGCGCAACAAACGCTGGCAGGGAGCCAGGCAGCGCCATCTTCCCGCTCCCCCGCGCAGCCGGGGCTGCCTGCCCGCCGAGCCCGGGCACGGCCGGGGCTGCCGCCGGAGCCGCTCTCCCCTCTCCCCTGCAGTCCCTCGGCCACCCCGCGCTGCCGAGCCCGGGGAAGGAGAGGAGCGGGGAGCAGGGAATGGCGAAAAGCAGAGGCCTCCACATCTCCTTGCTCCCCACAGTGATTAGGAACAGCTCTAAGTAAATATAAACGTGCTCTCTATACGTCGTTCGATTTTGCCCGGCTTTTAACATCTCTATACCTGTTTTCTGCCACCATCTGTAACTGAATTTTGCAATTAATACCAAAAAGCAAAATATAATTTACATACTGAATACCGCCCGTGACTCAATAAATGTTAACAGTGAGCATTTCAGAAAACCCCCTCCACGACCGACTACTGTTTCAAACCACAAGTAAAAAATCTATTTACAAAATATTGTTTCTTTTACGCAAAATAATCCCAGCAGCACAAAGGATCGGATTCACATCCACTCTACAGCGAAGCCAAAGAGGTCACTCCAGAAAGAGACGCTTTATTGTGTTTTAAAGAGGCGTTACAATTAAATATTTTTTCTATCCAGAATAAAAAGAGAAAATTAAATAAATAAAACAAAAAGCACATCGAAAAACTTGGTCCCGAAAAGGCGAAAAAAAGCGCATTAGCCCAAACCTACCGCCCGAGCATTTCGCGCACCCACAAAAAGCGGCACCGTTTCCATTCCTCGGTTAAAAGCAGGAGGCACGGAGCGATTCGGAGGAAATTGCAAATAAAAAACCAAACAAATCAAATCAAATCTAGTGGCGACACCGAAAACGAGGAAATGAGTGAAAAATAAATCCCCAGAAGGTACAAATCTGAGACACAAGCTCAAAGAAAAGACAAGATTAGGGTGGTGGCGAGTGGACGGGGGAAAGGAAAAAATCAAGCCATGAGTGAAAAAGGAAAAAAGAAAAGAAAAATCCTTCCCAGCTGCACAGCCAGGAGAGAGACGAAGTGTCTCCATTTTCCCGACGAGGAGGAAGAAAAGACTGTTTCACAGACCACAGAGCTTTAGAGAAAAGCAAAGAAACGAGGGGGGAAAAAAAAGAGGGAGGAGATTTGAAAAGATTATTTTTCTTTCTCCCTCACACACTCTCTCTATCCCCCTCTCTCCCTCTCACTCTCTCTCTCACACTCACACATACACACACACACTCTCTCTCCCTCCTCTCCTCTTTCCATCCCTCTCTTGATGGCCATCAAGGGGGCGGAAAATAAAAAAAAAAAAAAAAAAGACAACAACAACAACTAATTTTAAACCGGCTCAATCAATGAGTCATTAAAAGAGATTTTTCTTCCCTCCTCTCCTGAATTTGCATGGCATCAGCAAGAAAAAAAAAAAAAAAAAACCCACCCCAAACCTCTCCCCTCTCTGCAGCTATCAGCCTGGACCTGAAACCTTATCTCTCCCTTCAACCCCCCCCGCGCCTTTATTTTAAGAAACAACTTTTTTTTTAAGTGCCCTCAGCAGCCACCACCACCAGCCTCGCGGAAAAAAAAAAAAATTAATATATATAGTTCATTTCCATGTGAATCCACATCTGCCCAAACAACAGCCACCCACAAAATATCCCTCTTCTTCCTCCTCGTCTCCCCTCTCGCTCGCTCTCTCTCTAGATATATATTTATATACATAGCCCCAGAGCCAATAGCTCTCTGGGCTGAAACCTAATATCCTGGTTTTGGCAACTCCTGGTTGTTAATTTGCTCCTCTTTCTTTTCTGTCTGTCTGGAGATAGATTTCCCCCCTCTCTTTTCCCTCCCCGAAGGAAGGGAGGAAGGAGGTTGTGTGTTTTTTTTTTCCTTGAAATTTTTATCACAAAATTATAATACACTCAAAGGGAAACTCACCGTCATGAAAAAGCAGTGCCTTGTCAACGGGGTTTCTTCGCCATCACATCAGGGGCTGGCAGTGTAGGAGAGAGAGAGGGAGAGCGAGAGAGCGAGGGAGGGAGGGGGGAGAGCGAGCGGGAGAGGGAGCGAGCGAGAGAGGGGGAAAGAGAAAGCGAGCGGGAGGAGAGCGCGGCTCCGTTCGGCTCCGCTCCGCGCCCGCACCGCCACCGGCACCGGCACCG
>QWTY01009780.1:24746-42904 GCA_008033365.1 Pseudorectes ferrugineus
AATAGGAGGAATTTAAGCAAAAAAAGGAGGCCTAAAACATGAAATTAGGTGATAAAGGGATACGGAAACACAGTGGAATAGTAAATTATACCAAAAGCCTTTGTATTTTTGAAAGAAACACAGACATGCTAAGCTATACTTGTATAAGGACAAGACAAAACGGAGGAATAGAAGGGACGTTATGAATAAAGCACCACCTAAGTCAGGACTTTTGAGACTGAATAGTTCTACTTGGACATTTCTGAGTCCCTACTACGAAACCAACTGGGTAAGATTTGGATATGAATGAAAATTGCAGTAAAAGAAGTCTTCATATTATCACTAGAAAGTGTATCAATATGAATGGAATTTATTCTCAGATTTAGACTGAAGAACAAATGCTAATAATAGGAGGAGGAAACCCTCATTCAAAATGATAGCTGACAGACCTTTTCATAAGATGAATAAATGGTAAAAAGAATACAAGTATAGTTTTATCCACTAGGGAATATACTACAGGAGAGCTAATAGGAAAACTTGGATATGACTTGGAGTTAATTCTATTTAAATTACTCAGAAAGATAAATGGAATATGTTTGCAAGTAAGATTCACAATTCCAAAATAGAAAACTTTGATAGGCTATTGAACCTAGGTGGTCCATTGAACTGGCTAGTCCAATAACCATAGTTTTCTGAAATGCATTTAAAAAAATAATTGTAAAAGTATCTGAAGTATAAAGCAAGGCAATGAAAAAAATCTCTCAGAAACTCCATAACTAATAGAATAATTGCCTCAAAGGAAGAGTCCATAAAGCAGTATCTGTAGCTTACATACTAGGTCTTCAGAATTTAACTATAGTCAATTAACAAGTTAAGATTCTATAGAGCAGTCAGCAGCTAGGCCTGGACCAAACCCAAGTGTTTTGCTGCTCTTGAGCTCTTGCGTTTAGCATACTTGGGCCTTGCTTTGTTAATCTGGAAGTACCTCTTGCCATAAAATGTTACGCTTTGAAGTCTGTCCCTGGTTTTGAAGGATAAGTCGTTTTCGTAAATCTGTTTCTCCACCTGTGGCACTGGAAATACCAGGTTCTCAGAAGGGACCAGCTCAGACTAGTTTCAAAACAAGTGCACCTTGACTGGTTGGAATATAATTAGTATCTTAAGCATTCCCAAGGATTACATTTCAAAGCTTTGCATTACTCACAGCAATTAAGTTGCACCAAATAAGTTTCATAGTTTTAGCTTTAACTCTGTAATTAGTGATTTAAAAACACATGCATTTTACATTGTCCTGGCTTTCCATATGGCCAGATGTATAAAGCATAACATTTTAGTGCAAACAAGCTTTTCAAAAAACAAGCAGTATGCCAAACGTAATGTTCAAAGAATTTCTTTTTTCCAAATGAACCGAGATACTGTAACTCGACATTCACTTTTAATGAAGCCCCATTGCACCGTGAAAAATGTGCAGCCTACAGTATCTTAAATGAATCATAATATGGCTTACATCTTTAATGCCTGATCACAGTGCCAGAGGAGTTCAAAGAGCCCTTACTAAAACCATCAGTAGAATACGCTGGTTGCACAAGCCGCTGAAGTACCTACTTTGTAGCCAGAAGTAATTACGTTGCTCTGCTAATCTCTTCTGCAGAAACTCAATCTAACAGACAGAGATCACATCTATCAGATAAGAGCTCCATGCAAGGCACAGAGGCTGCTGCTTTTCTTGAAAACACACAGCATTTTGTGTGTGTGACGGTGCAACATATATGCATTACACCCTTTGGAATAAAAACTGTCAGTGTTGGGAATACATACTGATTATAAGGAATAACTCCTTTCCTTCATTCCTCTACTTGAGAGACTGCAAATCTGCATCTCGAGATCACGCCACAACTATGAGATTCCTGACTTTTACAAGCACAGGAACCTCAGGTGTAAGAATCCATTGTTACAAGGCTGAACACCCAGTTGCCTCTGTGGATCTCTCTTTTACTCCCCGCTCTTCTTAAAATAATGATGGAACGAGACAGGATCTTGAAGCTTCAGCTGAACGACGCAATACATCTCACTTAAAAGGCTATGAGGTAATGCTGTTGAGCTATAGCAAATCAGTACGAAATATTTCAGGTAGATAGCATTCATGACTGATAACCATGGGACACAGATTTAAACCTGGCAGCATGCACAGAGCTCACGTTTTGGAGTTTCGCAGCACTGGATCAAAGTAAACAAGTGCAACCTGTAACTTCACATAAAACAAATGATACTGTACAGTGCACACAATAGCAAAAAGTCTTACTGAAATGACTGCTATCTACTTTCAAACCAGAGAGGAAAGAAAGCACATCCAAGAGGGGAAAAACAGGAGAAAAATATAACACAGAGAATTATGTACCTTACTTTTTTCTCATACCCTCAAACAGCCAAACTACTTGTTGCAGCTTACCCAAATGAGTCCGAGCCTGAGCTAGAAGGCTTACATTTTATTCAGGTGGTTACTGGTTGGCACACTAAGCAGCCTCAAAACATAGAAGTTGCTGCCAGCAAAGTCAGAAAGAAAATTGTCAGTCTTTGTATGACCACAAAAAAAAAAAAAAAAAATATATATATATATATACATGCCAATATCAATTATACCAAAACCTCAAATTGTAAGTGTGGAAAGTAATTTTGGAACATCAAGATGAAACAGTTGGAAGAATTTGACAGCTCCCTTTTAAATTTTTCATTATGGTCATATATTTCACCTTCTCATGTCTGGGGTTTTTTTTGCTTTTAACCAAAAAACCAATTGTACGCATTAGCAAGATTCCAGTCTCTCCCAGAAGCTCGTATTCAAAAGGGTATTTGGTCCTCATTAATTTAAACCTCCAATTGCCTATAGAAAAAACAATTCAGAATATCTAGCATTCTAAGTGCCCAGATATAATAAGCAGTCATTAAACTACAACATAAAATAATTAACATTTATTCTGTGCTGTGTACACTAGTGTTTGCTTGCAATCCTTCCATATATATATTTCTTTTACCCAGTGCAGTTCATCTCACATCTGTGTAACAATACCAAAGCCATACTCCAGGAACATTTGTGCATATGAAAAACAGCAAAAACCTTTTTCTATCAATATTCTCACGTATGAGATAAGCACTTCCATCGCTGTTTCCACCTGTATCAGCTAGACTCATGGGAGCATAAGGCAAAAAGAGCCTGCTAGCTAAAATTAAACTACCACATCTTTCAACAACATGGAAATAAGGATTTTTTTTTTTCTTCCAGAGAATTAATTGCACCATATTCCTGCCTAATGGAACATTGCTGCAATAACTGCAGGAGTGGATTTGACTGTTTATTAGCAAAAATGCCAAAGACTTACTAAATGTATCATTTAAATACACTGGTAGGAAAAAATATCAAGCGAGAATATTTCAATACCCTTCCTTTTTCATGACTGAGCACACTCTTCTTCTATGGCGTAAGAGGTTTTAATTTTTAAGACTCAATCTAATTTTTCAGAAACAAAATTCTGAACATTGCAGTGTTGCAACAGATGTAATGCTGCGTTAAGAGCTGTAATGCATCCAACACTTCACCTATCCCACTGCCCATCCAACCTGCTCCAAAGTGCTGCTGTTACATAACAATCCCTTGCAATCCCCTTAGTTTTTATGTTAACACTGTTAAGGAAAGAATATTCTCTATCTTAGTGCAAGTCCTCCATACATTGCAAGGATTAAAGGCATTTCACTGCCTTTCCTCTGTCATCCAAACTGGACTGACATTATCACATACAAGGTTCAGGTACTCCATCCATTCTAACAACATTATATCATTTCTAAGACAGAAATTTAACCACATCTCTCAGGAAACAGAAAACAACAGCTACTTGCAAATGCTAACCTTAAGGGGCATAACAACCTATACTTCCAAACAGGACCATTAGGCAAAAAACTCATGCTATTACCAGAGGACAGATAATTCAGATTATCTGTTTTGGGTTTACCACTTTTTTGTTTCAATGGATAGTCTTAGGTCCTGTGTTAATTTGTTACAGGTAACTTCGAAATGACAAGGGAAAGGAGATGGCATTTGTAGAAATGAACAGGAGTTAAATTTGTTTTCATATTTCTAAAAGAGTGCTTAGTGTTAACTTTCTTTGCACAAATTAAAATCCAATGAATAGAAAAACAGTTCTCAAATGAATACAGCAGAAGGAGGGTCACTTTTTTACTTTATAGCCAGTGTACTTAATTTCTGGTTCCTGCTGCAAATTTACTTAAAACACGTCTCCGAATTATAAAAGCCTTCCTTCCCATGTTTCCATATAGGCCTCGGTGGATTGCTCATACAGTCCTCCCTCTGGGGCACACTAATCTACTGGCACTGCTCCCACGTTTTCTCTCAAGAACCGAACTCTCTTCTGGAACAAAACACTCCAAAAACCAAATAAGCAGCTAGGAAGACATCGATCCACCTGGCAGCACCTTTTCAGTCACCTGCAAGGCTCAGCAGCCTTTTCCACAGCCACTTCACTGCGGGAAAGGGAGACAGCAGGGAAGGGTTATTAACACACGGCGTGCACGGAGCCTTCCGAAGGCGCCGGCCGTGTGAGGCTGCCAGGGGACCCCACCCGGGCAGGGGGCCGGGACCGCCCGGCGCCTCCGGACCACGGGGGCGGCTCGGGGCGGCCGGCGCGGCCCCGACCCCGCTCGGGAGGGCAGGTGGAGCTCTGGACTGCGGCCCCTCCGCCTCCCGCTCGGGCCCCGCACCGAGCCGCCCCTTCCCTTGCCCGCCCCGGCCCCGCCGCCCGTGGGAGCCCCCGCGCCCAGGGTCAGCGGCGACGGGCGCGGCCCGAGAGCGGCGCGGGGTGTGTGCGGGGGGGTGTAAGCACAGCAGCGGGAAGAAGCGGGCAGCTCCGCGCGGGCACAGCGGGGGAGCGGGGCGGGGGCTTATTTATATCCCGGTCGCTAATTTGGGAAGCGGGATAACCCGCCCTGCGCGGCACCTGCCGCCAGCACTCACCCCATCCCGCGGAGAGGCGGCGGCCCCTTTAAGACCGCGGGAGACCCCTCCCTCTGGCCCTCCCGCCCTCCCCCGCCGCGCGCCTCCGGGGCCGCCAATCGGCGGCGGCGACGCAGCCAGGGCTGCGGGCAGCCAATCGGCGCGCCGCTTAGTGACCGCAGGGGAGGCGAACGGCAAGATGGCGGCGCCGGGAGAGGCAGCGGCCGTGGCGGCTCCCTCACAGCCCGAGGTGGCCGCGGGCTCGGCCGCCTCCGCCGTGGTGCTGCCGGAGCGGCTGCAGCGGCGGGAAGCGGAGCGGCAGCAGGGCGTGGAGCGGCAGCGGCAGAAGAAGGAGGCGCAGGTAGTGAAGGAGGAGCAGAGCGAGTTCTTTCTAGCCGCCTTCGCCCGGGAGCGGGAGGCCGTGGAGGCACTGCTGGCGGCGGGGACGCTGGAGGAGGCGGCCGCCCGCCTGCAGGCGCTGCAGAAGCTGCTGACGGGCAGCGTGCGGTTCCTGGCGCCCTACGAGGTGCGGCAGGGGCAGGAGACCGTGGCGCGGCTGCAGGGGGACCTGGCGGCGCGGCGGCAGCAGCTGCAGCCCAAGAAGAAATTTGCCTTCCGCGCCCTCAAGAAAGAAGCGGCGCCGGGCAGCGCCCCGCGCCCCGCCGAGCCCGCCCCGCCGGCCCCCGCCGCGTCCGGCCCCGGTCTCGCCGAGGGCGAATCGGGCGGGCCGCCGCTGTGCGGGTTCAGCGGCGTCCAGGACGAGGAGCTGGAGCTCGGCCCCGCGGAGCTGCTGCAGCGGGACGTGCTGCTGTCGGAGCTGCGCGGCTGCCGGGTGCGGCTCCGCGGCAACCCCAACACACTGCGGGTGCGCGACTGCACCGGCTGCACCGTGCTCTGCGGGCCCGTGTCCACCTCCGTGCTGGTGGACGGCTGCAGCGACTGCCTGCTGGCGCTGGCCTGCCAGCAGCTCCGCACCCACCGCACCCGCGACTGCCGGGTCTACGTGCAGGTGACCAGCCGGGCCGTAATCGAGGCCTGCACTGAGGTCTCCTTCGCGCCCTACTCCTGGAGCTACCCTGGTATCGAGGGTGATTTCGAGTCGTCTGGGCTGGACAGAAACAGTAACAACTGGAACCTGGTGGATGACTTTGACTGGCTGGCGACTGACAAGCCTTCGCCCAACTGGAGCCTGATCCCCGAGCAGGAGAGAATCACTTGCTGGGACTGACTGCGGAGGCAGCTCTGCTGTGCAAGAGATCCTCATGTGAACGCATTGATCCACAAACTGTGGGACTTAATCCCCGATATGCCATTAAATGATTCCATTCAGTATTTAAATTTTGAGTTATAATATATGGCTGGATTTCTTAGTTGAAGAATACCAGTCAAATAGAGTTTACTGTTCTTACCCAAGTTGCTGCTATAATCCGTATGCATCACTGTGGGATTTGCCAACTTCTGCAGTACCTCATTGTGAGTTTTACCTAATTAAGGTGGAGCAAAGGCCACTGATACACAAACAGTGAGCCTCTGTTAGAGCTGTTGTGCTGCTTTAACTCACCAGGCAGAATCTGAATTAGCTGCAAGTAGTGCAAACTGTACTGGAATGAAAAGATCAAATACCAATTTTTTCATATTTTTGTGGTTCTCATGTTGCTGACAGCAGTACACTGTATCTTATGGGGAGTGCAAGGCAGTACTGCTGTGAGGTAATGGGGGAAAAAGGTTAATTTAAAGGAAGAGTTTGTAACTGCACAGTGCAGCAGACTGAGATGCATCCTAGGCTATGATACAATGGTGAGCCAGTTTCTGTTGATATGGGGTTAAATCTGTAAGTTGGCTTTAGGCTTTTATTTCAAATGAGATAAGTTTAAAGGAAAAAAGTGTCCTAATAAACATCTAATGCTCTTCTAATGTACTCATTGCTCGAAATTAACAAACCTATGGAGTCTGTATCAATACTAAAGCTTCTCAATCTGTAACTGTTACTTGAAAGGATGCTGCCTCTGTAAAGCAACTCGGAGGCATCCAGCAAGTGCTGATGAACCTCACAGAAGCTGGGTTAACTGTTCCTCTGCAATCTGAAGCTTCGGGGGAGAGGTGTACAGGGATGTCCCACTAGTTTACCAGACAACAGACTTTTTGTGCTGTGAACCTAATTTGCAGCACTCTGCTACTGCACAAGTGCAGTGTTGACAGAGGGAGTCAGTAAAACAGAAAGATGAGGTGCTATATTCCAGTTCCAAAATTGCATGTTATCTTGCATAAAGTGCAGAGTAATTTAAGTCTCTTCGCTCCTGCCAAATAATAATAAAAAAGTAGCAGCACTGTGGAATGAAATGGCTTTTCAGTGCCCTGTCAGTGGTGCTGAAGTGACCACTGTCCATACATAAAGTATACATAGCAGTTCTAGGTTTCTAAAACCCCTCCTTAACTTGTGACATTTTGCCAGAAATAATTATCTTGCCTTAGCATAAAGCTTTATTTTAAAACTGCAAATTGTTTATGCTGTGCAGCCATCGTCTATGTGCCTCTAACAGACACTAAATCCTAGCTGAACCATCAAACACTGCACCACTGCCAGGAGAACTACCTGAAACGTCACTTGGGTGCTTGACTGGTTTTGAGCAGAAATTTTTTTAATGAAAGTTGTTTTCAACGTATTTAATTTAAAGGGGGAGGGGGAAAGGGATTTTTTTTTAATATTCCTGACAACCTTCAGTTTTGTTTACTTCTGTTAATGTATATTTTTTGACTGAATTGGATTTTGCATTTCAAATATACTTGTTTTGAATTGTTTCAGTTGTCCGTTTACTAATGATTCTTCTTTGCACTGTTAGCATCATAAAATGATTTAAAGAAGACACCCTCAGTCTTAATTTAATGTATATAATTTATATCCTTTTTTAGAGGGATGTGATCAGTTGAGGCTCTCAAGTATCTTTTAACACATCCATCTTAGTACAGAACCTGATTTTGTAGTTAATTGTTCTCCACAGACCCTGGTAGTGACAGATCAATCCTGTTAGCATCCTCTAGCCTTGAGACTGCAAAATGTTCAGCCTGTAAGAACTACAGTAACGCCTTTGTCCTACTTGCCCAAAGCTCTAAGCATTTACACCTCCCTCCTGTGGCGATGGATCCCGGCAGATCCAGACAGGGAAAGAGACCCCAGGCTGTGGCAGGTGCCAGGGGTGCACTGAGGCTTCCCAGCGCACTTCACATGGAAGTGCCCTGTCCTGTTCCAGCTCTTGGCCCATGGCATGCAGTACTCCCTGAATAAACAGAGCAGGAGTCAAAACATGGAAGTTTAAACCTCAATTTCTCTCTGAAATTGCTTCCTTGGGGATGTTTTCCCAAGTCAGTTATTGACATCCCAGCTCTTAATGTTTTCTTTCCTCCAAATACTTAACTTTGGTCAAACCGCAGTTAGCAGGTAATATTCTTCAGGAACATGGTGCCAGACAATTACTTTCCCTTAAAGATTTAGCATTACCCTTGTAATACAAAACAGGTAACTGGCTCTTGGTCTCGGACATGGTATGAAATAAGTAAGTCTGATTTGAGAATAGCAAGTCCAGAAAAGTTTGGTCAGGCAAATACCTAAATGTGATTTATAGTTCTAAATGTATACCTTTGTATATACACAGTTGCACATACTTCCGTACACCTTTTTAAAATTACACTTTTCTAATGTAGAATCATTGTAGGAGAAACTCAAAACTGTTTTGGAACAGAAGCATGTTAGTGTGTGAACTCAAGCCCTAGTAAAGGTTTGCTGGCATGTTCACGGGCTATTCAGTATAGAAATTGCAACTTTTTTGGGTCTCTAAGGAAGAGAAGCCAAACCCCTAGGTATTTCTAATCAGCTAACAATGCTAATTTTTTTCATTATTACTATCTAATATGGAAAAGAAAGTCACCGTTAGTATAAGCGCTGGCAGGCTGCCATCTACATCTGCCATCCCAGAACATTCCATTCTGACACCACGGTGCAGACAGTGCAGTACAATAACCCCAGCATTCTGCAAGCCCCTCAAGGTAGGAAAGAGGTAAAATGCCATGTGAGTGAGAGGATGCTACTTGATACCCCCAAATAACAGTTACTTGTTTTGAGAATCCATTTTCCAGTCAAATCTATTGGAAAGTGGCCACTCAGATGTATTAGAATTATAGTCTCAATAAACTTTTTAAAAAGTATTTAAAAGCATGGTAGGAGTAAGTATATGTATGTATGTTTTACAGAATAGTTGGGTAGACATAGATATCAAATAATCTGTATTTTAAATTCCACAGCTATTGCTTAAAACTCAGCATTTCTTAGCATCTATTTTGGAAGGAAAATAATTTTTTATGCTGATACACATTAATATTTTGGAATTATGTTGGGGATATTTTGGGAGGTTTTTACTATAGAGTCTAGATTATTTTGCTCGATCTAATTACAAAGTAAATAGTGAAAAGGAAAAGACTAAAAATCTAGTCCACAGTATTTGTAGCTTTACCATGTCTTTAGGTTTTGCTTCTACTGACAAGGCATCAGAAAAATCACTTCCTGTCTTAAGCTATTTGTTCAAGAGACCAAAAACATACCTTAAGTATGGAAGCAATGGAGTAAGTTTTACTACAGTGTCTGGTCTCCACAAGCAAGGAATTTTGTGCTATCTTGTCTCCAGATGACTTGATGATGGAGCATCTCCTACATCACATGGAAACAAAACTCCTCCTAAGAGAGTAAGGAGTGTGCCATGATGTGCTCTGAGCTGCCAGCTGCTGGTGTCCGGGCTCCTGGACTCCCCTTCTGAAGCCTGCAATTTAGAAATACTCAGAGGGAAGGTTGGGCAGAGCTGAGATATGCCAGGCTGCCTCCATTCTCCCTGGTCGAGGAGACTTGCAATGCCAGCCTGGTCAGAGGCACTTTGTCTTCCCACTAATCACAGCTTGGAGAAAGGAGAGCCACACACGCTCAGTTTCTTCTCTCAGAGAAATAAGTGAAGAAAACACCTGGCAGCCTCTTCTAGGCAAAAGCAGTCAGAACTGCTGTGGGAACAAGCTAGTTGCAAGCCAGCTTGCCTAGGAGCAAGATGGACTAAATACATGAAGTAAGAGAGAAAACTGTTCAGAGAAGCCCAGTGAATGAGGATGTTCAGGGACAATAATTCCCCAACCATTTAAGAGCACCCCCAGCACCAGTTTGTCAGTGTGACCCACACAGTGGCTGGGTTCACTTACCCTGCATAATGTACAACTGAAGAGAACAAAGTCTCTTCATGAACTCTAGCTCTGGTTTGCATCTCATTGCCACCAGAATAACTAAGAACTTCTTTAAAAATCACACAGTATAAATAAATTAATGATGCTAGACATCACAAGGGGCTGAAAAACAAATGCCTGCCAGAGACACGGGATAACAGAAACATCAGCACCATAAACCCGGTGCAAATTTGCCCTGAAGAGAGGCTAACAGGCAGAAAGTTTATAAAATTAGTGGAGGGCACTGAGCTGCAGTACCATTTTCCACATCGAGTCAGGAAAGCAAAGCCCTGTTTCAAACATTTTTGAAAGACAGCCTGGTTGGACAACCCTCCTCCAGTCAACAGCCTCACCAAAATCTTTAAAGCCAGCAAAACTTCTTTAGTTCACCACAGGGCTGTTACTCAGTGTTTTAAAGTTCATAGGTGTCCGTGGAGGAAATAAAACAGTTCTATGCAAAGATACACAACCCTGAACCCATGGGAGAAAACTGAGGCCGTTTTCCAGGCCACACAGAGCTTTGAGCATTGCCATTTGTTGAGGCACTGAGGGGTAGCACAGACCAAAACTTGCCTCCAGGGGAGCAGCCGGGAGCTTTGCTGCTGCTTCCCACGGGGCCATCACCTCACCAAGAGGTCTGTCCCGAGAGGGATCAACCCCCCTCGGTTCCCTTTGGAGTCCAGGCACTTCCATCTGTCTGCCCCTGCTTCTCTGAATAACAGGAGCAGAAATGGAGTTACTTCCATTCTCTCTTTATCCAGCCCCCTTTCATTTAAATAGGTTCTGATCTGAGCTGTAGTAGAATTGTTGTGTGAAAAAACAGGTAAGAAATACATGCATAAGACAATTTCCTGCACACTTTTATGCAGTATATTTTTGAAGGCTTGGATTTCTTTTTTTCAAAGTTTCTTACTTAAGCAATAGCTGCATGTAGACAAGGTTCAAATCTCAGTGGCTTTACCAGGAATTGCTTCAGGTTTTACTAAACAGCCAATTTCATCGCATACAAGGAAAGACAGGAATAGCAAGAAAAAGGATCTATGCAACTTGGGGAAATTTCAGCATTTCCATTCACATCATGATCTGATTTATCTGACTGACTGGAGGATCCACCTCTTGTGCTGAGATGTTTTTCAGCAGTAATGACTATCATGAGCTTTTTGTAAGCTTCTTTTAATTCCCAACCTATTTCTTTCCCATTTCTGCAAGTGTAAACTTTGATTTCTAACTCTTATTTTTTCAGCAGTGAATGCTACACTCCAGGCATCACAATAATACAAACAAATACTCATAATGACCATCTTGGGGGTCAAAAAAAACCCCTGTGTTTTCTGAACATGTTACACACGACATGAATGATGACTGAAATTCTGGGAACTACCCAGAGCAAAACCGCACCAAACCCCCCACAGTGTGCCCCAGCAAAGTTCAGGAGCTATGGAGTCCAGCAGGTCAAATCACCCTTCCCAGGATTTACAACAATCCCAGCAGTGCATTTAGAACTTGCTTCTGTTTCGAGCCTCAGAACCTGCAGTCACCTCACATGCCACAAAAATAGTAGCCTACCAAGTTACCTGTGTAAGGAGGAAAAGAAAAGTCATAAATCAGACTTTTCTCCACCTGATAATCGTACAGTGAGGTACAGCATTTTTATCACATTGTTCCTCAGGAGTGGCCCTGTTCACACCACAGAGTTACAATTGAAAGCAAAACCGTAAGTGAGGGTACATGAGCAAACCTCTCTACACAATAGCTTCCCATCAAAGGTAAAACCAGACATCATTATTCTTGCAGTGAAATATAACCACTCCTAGGGAAAGGAAAGGAAAAAAAAGCCTCAGAAAGGCACACATTTCATATCACAAAGCAGTGCGAAAGAAAGATTCGGCCAGGAAATTATTCTCTTTATGAACTGAGGGCACTTCCATAGTTTAGGCATATATGTATTTTATATCTTCTGCCCCTGAAGATAGATTAAGATTGGTCGAGGGCTGAGCACCAGACTGTTTAACAAATACCAGATTAAATTGTTTACATTCCTCTCTCTTAACTGATAAATTTGTAGCTTATATGTAGGTTAGCAGGCATAGCTTTTTGGAAAGGTATCAATATTGTATTGTTATACATACACATTATAATTTTTTACTTGATTTTGAATTTTAACAGATTCACTGTGAGATCAATAATAATTTGAATATTTTATTCTACCATTTTTTTCCTCCAATATTGGCGTATGAATTATACATTTGAATTTAATAGACAACCTCTGAGGAGACCATTAACTCGAACATTCTTGCAGGAATTAGCTTTTATCTGCTATGGATCAATTTCAGCATTTTCTATTTGAAGTAGAAAGCGGTAGTAAGTGCCAAACTAAAGACGAATCGCAGCCAAGAAAAAGCTTTTTAAGAAAAGCAGATGCCAGGCAAAAAGGGTTTTCTTTTTCGAACTGTCCACACCCCAAAACGCTTCTCGATGATCCCCCTTCACCTTCCTCTCCCTTAGGTTGCTGTGCCAGACACAGCCCTTGGCTCACCGGTTTCTGCCGACGCTTGCACAGGGTTTGTCAGCTCCGTATCTGGGATAATTGGGAAGCATTAATTCCCACTTAAAAAGAGTTAACTTCATTTTTTGAAGGAAGTGTCAGAGTACTGCTCACCAATCCCCTTTGAAACTCCCAAGCATGGCGAGTTAAGTTGATGGGTGGGGTAGGTTTTGCCACTCTAAGTCCCCAGCTGGTATTGAACTACTGAAACTACTTAAATCAACAGCACTTTTCCTAACCTGGGTTGTTTTGGTAGTGCTGATTGCTCTCTGTGATGACTTTAAGGGTACCACACTAAGTCTCAAAGGTCTAATTAGTACGTGAGTGTCCCTTCCTGAACATCAGGTGAATTACTGATCATCTCCCAGCTAACACTAGCAATTTAGCAGTGATTTACGAGGAGCCCTCCCGTTTCCTTTGTTTACAGGCAGAAAGTAAATTCGGAGGGATCAGTGAGCCCTGAAGCATGTCCTGCATGTTCTACTTCAATACTTTTATTCCTTGATTAGAGGAAACACCGTAGTGTATACACTTACATGATTTTGCTGCATCACATTTATCAGGGGTATCTAAATGTTAAATTATTAAGATGACAGGTATTCAGACTCATCTGCTGAATATGAAATTACCTATATCCAGAGCAGCACCAGGCTTACATCTGCTGTGGGCAGGTTTACTACTTTTTGTCCTGCAGGAAATATTTCATTGTATATCCTCATGACCCACAGACCTGATAGAGAATTCTTTTCCACTTTAATTACAGTTTCACTGTCATCATTGACAAGAAAGGAAATGGTTTCAAGTTCCTTTATCTAGAATTAGCTCCAGGCTGTCAGATAAAGACACTTTCCAAACTCAAGTCTTTTAGCCGAGCCCTGAAAGAGTCAGTGAAACGCAACATGTGCTGCATTGGCTGTGGGATATTTTGCCAGGAGAGATGCTATTTCAGCACCATGACTTACTGCAGAAAAACATGAATAGGCTCTCTCAAGAAACAGCACTTCTCATCCACTTCACGGCAAGAGGAGAGAATAGCCCCTGATGGATAATCACCTTCCCTGTCTCGTCTCACACACTCACTCTTCACCGGCAAGGGCAGCAGCAATGCAAACAACCAGGCTTGCTTTAGAAAAATCCCAGTTATCAGCTGCTCTCCAGCTCACTGCAGTAGCACCAGGATGGGCTGGGAAAGGTCCACCACAAAAACCTTCTATTAGGACAGGAAGAAGCAGTGAATTGCCAGCTTTTGTCCTTCCTGAAGGAACCTTCAGCATTCCAGGATCTCAAATGGTAACTGAGCAGCCTCCACGGTACCACAGAGCTGCAGAACACCACAATGCTATTCTTCAGTGCTTGGGCTTTTTAATTATTGTCATTATTATTTTTCACGCTCGCCTTCCTCCTAGCAGATCCCTTCCCCTCTCTGTCCCTGAGGGCTGGTGGCCATGCTGCTGGCAGCCACTAGAGGATGCCCCCAGGGACTTGGGTGGTGGCAGCAGCAGGTCTGGTTGACAGGCAAGAGAGAATCCTCCCAGTCCCTCTTCTGGGGCTGCTCCTTTCTCCCCTGCAACATTAGCACCCATGCCCTCACACACCTGCAGGAGAATTTTCCATTGCTAGAGGTTGCCTGAGGTTAATTTTGCATTGAGGTGGCAGGGGTGAGCCAGCTCAGGAATTTCCCCATAGCTCCAAACCTCTGTGGGGTGAGTGGGAGATGATATTTCAAAGCAAGCAGAACTCCTCAAGCAGTGGAGAGAGTGAAAGCCCGGCACCTCTGCCTGCCTGAAGCAGCTGTGTGGTGCAAGGAGGAGGCCACAGCCACAGGAGGGGCTTGTACCCTCCTCTCTGCCCACTACAGCGTGAAAGCAGAGCCGGCTGCAAGTCCTTCAGCAGAGCCTGAGGACCCCTGGGATGCTCCCTTGCACTCAGATACAACATGCCCAGGGTCCCTCTCCAGCTGCTGAGCTGAATTCCTCCCAAGAATGTCTCCTTGGGCAGCCCTGCTCCCCTCCCTGGCCTGGTGTTTATCCAGTAAGTTGCTCATGCCAGCTCACTTTTTATAAAAGCATCTCTAGATTTCAGCCCAGGGTTTATTTATTGAGTTTCTCTGCACTTTTCCTTTCTCCTCCTCTCCTGCCAAGACCCAGAGATGGTACAAGCCCTGGAAGTAAATAGAAAATGCCAAGCTTAGTTTTTTTAGGTCACCGTAAACTACATGCTTATCTGCTTTCTGAACACATAAGCCACAGGATGTCATCTCAAGTCAACACAGAAGGATAAGGACTAGAACGTGGGTTTGGCTGTAGATATGAATATATCAGGATCACGGTGGGGAAGTGTATGTTTGTATAGAAGCAGCCTTTTTTAATCCAGAGCCCTCTTCCTTTTTCCTCAAAGGTTCCATATTCTTCTGGCGACAAAGATCTTTTTATGTCTCTGGGGTTTCATATTCTGCCCAGCAGCCTATCATAGGAGGGCACAAATCTACTAAATAGTAAAATGAGGGATTACTTCCACTCATCTGTTGACAGACATTTCTCCAAATTGGATCAAATGATTAAAGGTATTAGAATGACGTCTTGAAGATCCAGATCAAATCATTTGAAACCTTGAGAGTGTTTCTCCTTTGCTTGGAAGAAACCACCAGAAATAGTTGTGGGTGCTAATTGCCCATTATTCTCACTAATGTGAAATTGTTAATTGGGACCTTTGAATATTTTACTTGCTTGAATCCTAACCAGGGGACTTCAAGATGGAAGGACTGTGCAGTGGCTCGCTACCCGATGTGCCGTTCGGGATCTCTTCCGACGCCTGAATGGTTCTTCCTCGAGTTGCTTACGCTGAGAAGAGGGGTCCAGGCTGTGAAATCTTCCAACATCTCCCACTACAAAGATGGCACTGCTGAAAGTCAAATTCAATCAGAAGAAACGGGTAAAACTAGCGCAGGGACTATGGCTCATGAACTGGTTTTCGGTGTTTGCTGGAATCCTTGTTTTTAGCATGGGATTGTTCCTCAAAATTGAGCTCCGGAAGCGAAGCGAAGTGATGGACAATTCTGAAAGCCACTTTGTGCCCAATTCTTTGATATTGTTGGGTATATTATCCTGCGCCTTCAATGGTTTTGCTGGAAAAATTTGTTACGATTCTCTGGATCCCGCTAAATTTGCCAAGTGGAAGCCTTTGCTGAAACCTTACCTGGCACTATGCTGCGTCTTTAACATACTCATTTTCTTCGTTGCTCTGATGTGCTTTCTCATGCGGGGCTCCCTGGACAACACCCTGGCCCAGGGGCTCAAGAACGGCATGAAGTTCTACCGGGACACGGACACCCCCGGAAGGTGCTTCATGAAGAAGACCATCGACATGCTCCAGATTGAGTTCAAGTGCTGTGGCAACAACGGCTACAAAGATTGGTTTGAAATCCAGTGGATCAGCAACAGATATCTGGACTTCAGCTCCAAAGAAGTGAAAGAGTAAGTGACTTACTGGGGTTTGTGTCATGTAGTATCGATGTTTGATTGATATTATCCTCAAGTGCCAACAGGCACTGACTGGAGGGGGGTTTGTATAAAATGGGGTCTTGTGTGATAAAGCATCCCAAATGATCAGCTAGATTGCTTCCTCCCCTGGCAAATTTCTGTAAAGTCATCCATAATGTAAAATATGAAGCACCAAAATGCAATTCTCTCTCTTACTCAGTGTGATGGAAACAGACTTAATATTTTTTACCATCTTTTACTGCTTTATAAACCCATTACCTTGAACCACACTCCCAAACCCAACAGGAAAGTATCAGAACTTTACTAATCCTTAAGAAGATGTCAATGTGATTTATTAATTTCCTAAAAAAAGAATTCCCTGGAGAGATACTGTTGATACCACTTTTAAAACTCCCCTTAGATATTGGCAGCTAATCAGCCGCATGGAAATAAATAGAGGCAGTAACACTTTGCCAATAACTCGTGTGTTTTAGATCCTTAAGATTTAGAATTTTATTTTTATATTCACTCAATGGATTGCTTCAGTGCTGGGATGATACTGAGCATGAATTGATGTTCCTAGCTTTACACAGTGGCCCTTGTAGCCATGTGTATTTTAAGTTCTCTCCTGTGCCTAATTTTTTAAAACCTCACATGAAAGTAGCACTAGTTTATTGTTTCTATACAAACCGGACCAAGTTGTTGACCAGAAACACCTTAATGGCTTTGATGTCAGTGCCCAAAGAGGCAGTAATCCCAAAATCAGGTTAGGTGCAGTAAGCTCAAGTAGAAAATAAACATGAGAACAAAATGAACCTTTGAAATCAAAAAAATAGCATTGGGCATAAATACCCACAACCTTTTAAAAAATTAAGCACCGGGGAAAGAGATGGTTATTCTGAGTTCTTTGGGAACATAATTCATTAACTTTTATACTCTGTGGTTGCATAATGGGTCCTGTAAACTGGAAGCAATCTGCCTTTTAAATATACTGCCGGTATTTAAAATGTCTGAAGTAATTTTGAAAAAAAGCTTTGTGCATCTCTTGGGATCTCTTGGGATCCCTGCCTGACTGTGTAAATGGTATTTCGCTTGCGTGTGTCTCTTTGCATGTTCTTTTGCCTTGTTGGGCGGTCTGGTTGTTTTTGCAATTCTGAATGAGGACTTTTTAGTGAAAACTGTTACAGATTTAACCCATTGCACTGCAGGGTTATAACAAATACATTCACTATTTAATAAGGGGGTGTTTCCATTGCGAAGGTATGCCCATGGACATAAATAACTACTTGAAAAATCCTTGCCAGCATTATATGGAGATTTGAGAGCTGTAACTTAATCCAGCAGCAGTGGAAGGGCAATGCACAGAGGGAAAACAAGGTTATACTGTCCTTAATAACTGATGCCTTGTTTGGGACTGAGACTCAAGGTAATTTCTTTGTACTACTGAGGCAGGAAATAGGGCATTAAAAATCTACAAATGGGGGTTTGTGAATTCGAGGTTTGTACTATGTGGTGGTGCACAATCTCTGCTCCCAATCCTGGTGGGATAGTCTGGCCCCTTTGAAGCCAATAGTAAAGTTCTCCTTAATTCCAGGGAAGGTGGGAGTCTGTCCCCAACAATGGGATTTTTATATTATTTGTAGAGCAAAGGCCTGATCCAATCTCTCTGAAACTGGTGGAGCATTTACACATGAATGGGAATTAGACCCAATCCAGAGCACACTTTACATTTAAAGAGAAAACCTCAACTGCGTTTGCTGTTTAGATATATTTAGGTCATGACTGAAAAGTGGAATTTTCCTTCACCAGGTTGTTGGAATCACCTCTCTCTCTATGACACAATTTTAAAATATCCACATAGAAAGCTACAAGTGACACTTAGATTTTTTTTTTTTTTTTT
>QWTY01009781.1:0-16979 GCA_008033365.1 Pseudorectes ferrugineus
CTGTGCCGGACATAGAAGTTTCAAGCAGCTTCTCGCCTGTCCCCACCAAAAATCAGGCTGTGTTAAACCAACACAAGCTGCTTTTGCTCCAATAATCTTGTAGAAGCTGCAGGGTTAAAGTGATCTTTCAAAATTAAAGTCACAGTGAAAGGTAACGAAATTTCAGTTATGAGTGTATGTAGTCGTGAAACCTTAAAGAAATCTGGAAAGACACATCGTCACCCTGAAAAGAAAGGGCAGTAATTTAATGTCCCTGCAGGCCTTACCTGGTTGTTGGAGGAGCTGCATAGAAATGCTTTCACAGCCAAAACAACTGCATGGGATGCTTCAGTCCTACCGCCCCATATGGAGGTCTAGGCCTTCAGTGTTCAGAGATGTGACTGCTTCTCTGCATAGTCCTGTGTTGTCCCTGTGGGCCTCATAGGTCATCCAGTTCTTGTCATTTGTCATTATTGTTTGGGGTGTTTTTTGCCCAGGACACTCTTGCACCGCTTGGTAAGCATGGCTATGTACAGAGAAGTACATCAGGCTTGTGATATCACTGCCAATCCTCTTTTCCTTTGGATCACCAACTGCTTAGACTTTAGGCACTGAATTGCCTCAGATATGTGGTACTTTTTATTAACAAGTGAACTGGTAGAAACTTTTTTTGGAGTTACCTGAGGTATTAAATCCCGTATTATTTTTAAGACTGAAGGAGCTGGGCACCCCATCATCTGAGCCCTATTCCATATCTGCTCGCCCTGCATTGTCTCTGACCTCAAGTGTTCCATTTTCCAGTAGGCTCTTGGAGCAGGTCTTGCAGCTGGGTGCAGGTCTGGCTGCAGCTTCAGGACTTGCATCTGCTTGCTGGATCCCATGGTCTCATGTGTCTGCATGATGTTTTCCAGCATATTACAACCCCTGCTTCCTGGGGGCCACTGCGATTCAGTAGGATCTGTGTAGCCTTTAGTCCACTCTGGAGCCATGGGAGGGAGGCTCCCCTGCGTGCTCTGTATGCTGTTCTGAGCTACAGCAATGGGAGTTGTATTACTGGAAGTGGGCATTTGCGCAAACTTAAAAAACCAACAAAGCTGAGGGAGAAAAATACCCTCGAGTTCAGAGAGTCCATGAGGACTGCAAATTGTGCTGACAGTGCATTTCATGAAAAAAATTAAAATCTCACAAGATAAGTGACACTCTTGAAAGTCAGACCAGTCTCTATACAGGAATCTTCGAAGAACAGCTCTTCGAAGGTGAAGGAATTTCTTCACAGTAATTAAGTGTTTAAAATATGCTTTACAGAAGCTCAGTTCGTGCGTCGTCATGATCTACATGACAGAGGCAACACTGAGGCACAGGATGTGTGTTCTTCCAGTTATGATTTTAATATAGTATGAGTCTTGGTACTGCTGGCCAAAGCTGCCACATTCCAAAGCAGGTATCTTGTACATCCCAGAGCAGGCATATGCACAAATGACTTGCAATTACAATAAGGTGGTAAGTAGAACTGATTTTCAGCATGGAGACAATGTTACTACTCTGAATCAGAATCATCATTAGCTAACTTATCTTGTCACATTTTAGGCTGGTGCAGGTTCTGTCCTTTACATCATTTTCCAGGATACTTGACAGATGTGATGCCACATAATGCACAGAATTAGCTGTTTAGGCTTCTGACAACTTAAGACAGTTCTAAGATGAAATAATGAAACAAAACAGGGTATGAACAAAATTGTGACAATTATTTAAACTGTCCTTCAGGTATCCCCAATTAAATTTCATCAAAACTATCATGTAAAAAGTCTCTTATTTTACCCCTGGCCCAAAGATTGCATTTTTTTCCAAGACAGAGATGTAGAATGGGATAGCTGACACCTTTAACTTGAAAATGTCTGTATGTCTTTCTTGCCATTAGGCAGGAAACCCCTCAGGTCACATCACCGCAGGTCTGTGAGGCTGGCAAGCTCTTGCAATTGGCTCCATCACAAGTGGTAATCTGTCAGATTCTTATGGTGATGTTCACTGTGGCTCCCAGGCACTTGTTTGACCTCAACAGCTGTCATGGTCGAGAACTATGAAATGTCCTGGAGAACGCTGGCTCAAAATCAAGCACATTAAATTCTGTACAAACCAAGAACTTCATAACATCTTATTTTAAGATTTTTTTTCAGCTTCCCCACCTTCCAAACTGAGACATCCTTAGACCATTATTAGTGATGAAGGCAACATTTCATGTTCTGCTTCATACATAAATATGAATTTCAAGTATGGAAGAATTTGGAAGAGAGTGGAACAAACCAACCTGAAGAGAATTTGGAGGGAAGTAATTATTCTTTATCATCAGGGAAAATACAAGCTGGGAAACTACCTCATTTCAGTTATCTCCACATCTGTGGAGCTTTTCATTTATAATAGTTCCTTATGTGGACTCAGCTGTTACTTCCTTTTTTTATGTTCCCTCTATTACATATGTCACTAAATGGATAATGATTGTTTGGTGGAGGAAGAGTAATTTTACCTCATTTAAAGAAGTGAATGAAGGCATTCTATAAGATTGGGACCATTCAGATAATTGTGAATTACTTTCTCCAGAGTCAAACTGCACTAAAATCCATCTCTGGATCTGCAGTGGTTGGGGGGTGTCACTGCCTCCCCCCCACTCCTTTGTCTCCTGTTTCAGTAGATCAGATGAGCAGAGCCAGGACTGGGAGCAGCCACGAGCACAGCGTAAGGCAGCGACAGAGGCTCAGGGGTCAGGCAGGGACAGGGGCTCCTGAGCAGGCCAAGCAATAGCATCCCTTGCTGGATTGGAGCAGCACAAGGAAAGACATCTGTGTCCACTTCGCACAGAATGCCCACTGTTAGGGAGGCCCATAGATGGTTTTGCATTAGTGTTTAATATTCTGTTCACTGAGGACAGTCCAGAAAAAATAAACCATACACATCTTGCACATCCTCACTGTCAGACCTGCAGCCTGCTGTCTCTGGACTCACATCCTCATTCTTTCGATAGTAAATCTCATGGTAAATGCTCTTCTCTCAAGTTGAAGTGAGCTTGTAGCTTACCTGTTGCCAAATCTAGTCACAGTTCATCATATCCACTGCTGGAGGTATTTGGGGTTATTCAGTGGACTATACTAGAATTCAGATCTTGTCTTTTCACAGGCAAGGAAACTCAAACTTTTGAAAGCCCCAACAGGACTCACACTTTGTCAGCCAGGGCAGGACAGGCTGTGTTACCTCGTGAGCATGTTGTGAACTGGTGCAATTAGACACCGAGTGTGTAATTCCACACTCGTACAGCGTCTGTGAATGGAGTTGTATTACTTCCAGCCCTGTGGGTAAGAGTTGCTTACTGGCTTACACCCACTGCCATAAATCCAAGATGCCTTCCCTGTCTGCTTTTGCCCCGCTGCTGCATTAGGCAGCAAACAACCTCCTTGTGTCTGCCCTGATACTGGTGAATGACAAGTTTAACAAGATTTATCCTGCCTATGTATTTGTCTAAAGCTGTTTCCTTTAATCCAGCCACTGAGATTATTCTTTACCTACTGGAAAACACAGGGTCTGCGCTTTCATGGGGCTTGCCTGGAACTTGAGTGTGCATCTGTTTATGAAAGAAGTTACTCTCTGAGGGGGGGAAAAGTGTGTACTTACTGCTGCTTTCTGATTTGTTCCATATCTCTTGCAGCCTGAATGAGAACTCATGGTCCAGCTTTCCAAGTCCACAAAATTACTTTACCTTAAGCTCATGAATTATTCCGCTTTGTTTGTTTTCCGCAGTCTTTTTTTTCCCCACAGGTTTCTAAGGTGATTTATTCAAAATATGTTAAGTAACCTATTAAGAACTGTTCTTAAATGCATTTTCAGTATTTTATGATAAAAAACCAACTTGAGGTGCTGATTCTCAAACCAAAAATGGAGCAGCTTCATTTTACTACAGCATCACTCAGGAGTATGAAAGATGTCAATGACAGAGAGGGTTTGGACTCCATACAAATCTTTCTCTATCAAGAAAAGGCTTTAATTAAAAAGAAAGTGTGGTTTTTTTCATTTTAACATGCTGAAGCTCTTTAGCACTTGGCAGGTCTGATTCAGCCTGATGCTTCAAGTGTTAAGGTGAAAGCTGCCCATTTATGACCTGTAATGAATATTTCATTTTCTCTCCATATATGGAAACAGAATAAAAACTCAAATGCAATGAAAATTAACTGTAAGAATGACACTACCAATCTTGAAGAATAGCATTTATTAATATCACCTGGAAAATGTATTACATGCCACCTGACACCATTCAGACCACTTCAGATACTTTACACAGCTTTAGTAAAATCAGAATGTTTACAATTAATCTTTCAACCAACATAGAAAGATTTATCCATTTTATTGGAGCAGTAAAAATACTTGTCTTTGACTTGTTCTCAGTAATGTGGGATACATGAAATCAGTGCCCACAGACACATCTCTTCCCAGCCCTTCCCACTAAAATTTAGAGTGCACGAAGCAGCTGTTTTCTGATGGTGAAGGACCCACTCCAGTTGCTGTGTGTTCACTGGCAGAAACATCTGCTTTTGCAGATCCCTTTGCTCCACAGCAGTCACACAATTTAGAATGTTGCAAAGGAAGCCTGCCTCAAATGTAGTCAATGCAGTCTTCCCATAGTTTTCAAGGGTGTTGGGATCAAGGGTGCCTTGGTTTTTACATGCCAATCAACAGAATACTGTAAGAACTCTTTTGAAATGTTGTATCTATCACTTTTGGAGAATGTAATGAGAAATGAAGGCAAGCTATATGATTACTAATGTAACTTTTGATTGTGAAGGCAGTACTTCCAAAACCAAAATCCCCTGTTAATAGTTAAGAATATCCTTTCCCCCTTTTTACTAAGTACTACAAATTGATTAGAATTTCTGAAGTAAAAATTTAAGTGAAATCTATGTTTTTCAACACACTTAGCACTGACGGGCTAAAAACTCATGAACCACAGAGCAGTATCACCAAAACCTGACAGCCATGGGAGATGAGTCTGCTGAGATGCATCAAGGTGCACATGTCACTGTCAGTATGGATGGTGTCTGGGAATTCTGGGTATCGTTCCAGGAACTTCTGCTTGAACAACATTTTTAACTGTTGGTCACAGTTTCATTAATTCCCATACATTCTAGTCCCTGCTGTTCCCAAAACAGTATGTTCAGTGAATGAGAGCTCAGGTTGAAAAAGAAGAATTCATAGTTGAGTTTTTGCTCTTATCCAATAAAAACTGGGTATACTGAAGAAAGTGACTATGGGTATCCTGTATCAGCTGTATAAATTGTACTATTTAAGTGTTGCATGTAAGTGCTACAATCCCAACTGGATTTGTGACTTAGTAAAAGACATTTAGAACCTTATTCTGGATTGGGCCTTGACTCAGATTTTCTTCATCCTAAAATACAGACAGTTAATGTTGAACTAATTGAGTTGCTTGCAAGAAGAAGACAAACATCTGTTGTGGTTTTTCAGTCTTGCAGCAGAAGGATGAGTCAGTATGTTGGTGAAAAATTGATCATGTGTAATTGAAGAAAATTGCTTATATGTAACCAGAAAGTACTGAAGTGATACCAGAATATATATACATCTAATTATGAAATACCTTGTAGTAAAAAAAAATCCAGAGAAAATGTGGTATCAGTGAAACTTGTCTGAAATGACCAATAAAAATATGCTGCTTAAATTAAGTATCTTATCAGAATTATTTCTAAGAGAAAGTAAGCATGAATGTACTATACTGTAAGTCTGTCAGTACTGTAAATACTATAAGTATGCTAAAGAGTAAATATTAGAGAAAGAGAGTTTCCTCAATCTGTGAGGAATTCTTAAATTCTTTAAGCTTAATTATATTTTTTTCATGGTAATGATATGTGTGCTGATGAGTGTCTTCTAATCAGTCTTTTTAGTCTTGCTGTAGTGCAGGATTGTGGCTGTGACCCAAATATTGAGAATGAGCATGATTATGAAACGGATGAGAACTAAAAGGGAAAAAAAATATTGTAAGCATAAATAAAAAAAATGAACTGCTGTTACAACACTGGTTTGTAAACTTGCTGGTGTACAGACAGGCTGGTTCACATTCTGAAACTCTTTTCAGCCAATTAGTTTCAATTACCATGTTCAGGAACCCACACATTCTGAGCATGAATCCAAGAGAAAAGACGATTTAGCACTCGATCACTTTCAGCGATAACTCAGATTAATACACTACAGTACCTTTAATTCTTTTGTAACCAGAATAGTACAGGCATGGCTAGCCTCGTATAAATTTATATTTACACCAAAAGTTAAATTCAGAGTCATAGCTCACATATCCTTTATAGTTGCATGTGTTGTTTATAATAAAGGAACTACTCTCCACTGCCATCTCTTAAGTTTAGACTTTGAGAAGACAGGAAATATTTGTATCTGTCAGATTTTAGTGACAGAAAATCTGACAACTTACAAAAAAGCAGTTTTTCAGTACCCGGGTTAACTCAGCTTCTTTAAAAACCATAACAGCATAGTACCTCTGCCTGTGAGAAGGTATTTGAGGTATAGGTATGTCTGATGTCCATTTGGTATGTGGCATGTTCACAGAAACGTACACAAAACTTTGTTTCAGAATTATGTGATATCTGACAGTTTCATACCTGTGGATGTGTTCAGTGTTGCAACGTAACTGGAAACATTTTCCAGTAGAGCAGCACAGCATCAATGTTTGCTGCTGGCCCTTCCATGTTCCAGAGTGGATGGTGCTGTATTTTAAACAGCAGCTTTTCCCAGCGCCAGCTTTGCTTTCCTGGTGTTTCCTCCCTCCCCACAGGGAACCTCTCCCTCCCCCTCAGTGTAAATGTGTAGTTGTGGGTGACGTGGGCTCAGTACCTGATCCTGACTAAATCTCTGCATGTGCATTTTGCCAAATGTTTGGTGACCCAGTTAACTGCACAGCCCCACGAACTCCTTACTTTGGCAAAGAAAAATCAGCAAGCACAGGGGTGGAAATGTGGGCCTGAAATGGGACTTCCTTTTCCAGTGAAAGAGACACTTGAAATGCTTGTAAAGCTACAGCTTTACTGGGCTGCAGAGGCTGCCTAAAAAGTACAAAATCCATTCAAATGATGTTTCTGATGAAATAGCAGTTTTGAACGAGAACAAGGAACCACTAGATAAAGTACAAAGGGATTTTGTTACTGTTCTTGCATCCACCAAGTCTTGATTTTGAACTATTTATTGAAAAATCTGTGACACTTCCTAGCTCTTGCAGTTTTCTCAGGATGGTAAGAAGCTGTTAAATAAATTTGCCTTATAATTTGCTGCAAATTATATATTTTAAGTCAGGTTTTTTGAGTTTCTCACCAGCCTACCATTTCATTTTCAGCCTGCCATAAACCTTCTGACGTTGGACCTAAAACTAGTCACATAGGAAGCTGAATTTTAGTTTTCTAGAAGACTTCTTTAATTCACAAAGTTGTCCATAAGAAACTGAAACACTTATTAATTTGAAAATCTCATTCAATTACTACAGATTTTTAAAGTAGTATTTTACTACATGTATTTATTTATTAAAATAGTAAATATTTTAATGATTTATTCTGCTATTTTTAGATTTAAGTTTTTAGTGCTTTTGCCTTTTGAGAAAAAAAAAGTCTTTTGGACCAGTTGCACCACGTGACAAGTGTAAGCAGTTTTTTGGTTTTATTTTTTTCTTGATGTCTTTGCTTCATTTGTAATCCTGTGTAACTCCTGCCCTCACCATGCTACCCTACCACATTCATGGTTTGTTCTTCTGAGACCTTCTAGCTGTTTTACAAAACAACTAAAACCTACTGTGGCAGCTGTTCCCTTGGAAAGGCAGAGAATTCCATACTTCACTCACCTGCGAGATCATTCGTAGTCATTACAGTTGTAATAATCCTTGCTGTAAATTGAATGAATTCTGATTAGTGGAACACATAGGACACATTTATAAGTTTAAAAAAACTACGAAATACCTATTTTTCAACAGAGGATAATCTTGCATGAAAATATACACTGTACACATTCCCACTTTTAGTGCATCCACTCTTTCCTATTTTAGCTTCAGAGATCAAGCTCTCGAAGCTGACTAACAATGTTGTAAGGGTCTTCTTTAATGAGAAAATCACAGATACAATTAGAATTTTTATATCTATCACACTAGATTGGATGTGGTCAGTTTACTGCTTTTCTTTCTGTTCAGCCCCTCCTTCAGTACTACACCCACAGCTGAGTTAACATGAACCATTGGGAATGTTCACACGTGTGCCTTCAGGCTTTGCAAATACAAGGAATTCAGCTTCCCTTCCCACAATGACCTTAAAAGTTAATTATTTCACACTTGCAGCAGACTAAAAGCACTTACAAAGTTTACTGCCATTGTTCAGTAAACATACCACAACTTCTAATTATTGACTTTTTTTCATGTAGAAATAGATCCAGCATCACTGTGTTTTATAGTGAGAATATTTTAAACAAGTTTTGTGAAGATGAGAAAGGCACTTCTGACAAACCGCTGTAGAACTGTTTATACAGACCACTGGGGAATTGCCACAGGAACTCCACAAATTACTGTTCATAAATTCTCTGTCAATAAATGTAATTACAAGTAGCCATAGAGTTAAAGGTATTTAGCATTAAGTGTGTATTTATTTGAAGACAGCTTTTCAAAAGTAGCATTGTCTGATTGTATACCTGAAATTTTAGCACCTTTTCATGCTGGATCATTAGTAACTTTATTAAATCGTAGAACATGGAAATCTTTTCCTCATAAAGACTGCTTTTCAGTTATTTCAACTCAGGTTCCCTTGGCCATATTCACACTTTAAGTCATTGGTTTTTATCACTGATGTCAAAGATAAAACTTGTTTTCAAGAGACTGTGGTATCTGAGTCCCAGGAGTTGGCATGGAGAGAAACTAAGGCAAGATCTTTACCTACTATGAGTGAGTAAAGACCTAAGAAAAGAGGCATTAGGAGAACTCAGTACTTCACACCAAGTTGTCTGTAGCTTACTTGCACAGGTGTATGCAGACATGCCCCATGTCAGGGCGCTCGCTTGGCCGGAATCTTTGGTCTGCCAGAGATGCTGCAGCTGAACCAGCTTACTGGCTGCGCTGATGAACGTGCACAGATTCTGAAAAGCAGGTGAAAAAGAGAGAGAACCTCTACCTCTGCCATTGTGTTATCTGAATAGGAGCAGCTTTTTCATTTAGAATTAAAAAGAATCAACACTTTTCCAGTATTTGGCAACCCAAGTGCTTCGGCTTCTTAGTAAGGAACAGCGAAGCAAAAACTGGAAGTTGCCAGAAACAAGGGACTCATTCCTGAGGTACTACCCAGCAAGAAGCTCAAAGAGCACAGTTGCTACTGTTGTTGGCAAATGCCTGATAGAGGCAAATACAATAAGAAGCAAAGAAACAAAAAAGCTTCTCAACCTGCTCCATAAAAATGTTTATAAAAGTCAGCTAAAATGAGACTGACCTAGTCTAAACAGCAAGGTTGATTCAGACCATCTGTTACCATTATGTCTGGCAAACCAAACCATAAAGGAATGAGAGCACTGACAAGAATGTGTGGAAAATTAGTCCAATTGGAGGGAAAAAATAGTAACAGGAATGCACTATTCACTCTGTCACCCTTTCAAAGGGGATTTGGCAAAGGCAGCAAGTAAAGAGGACTGCACACATGCCTTTGTGCCATGCCTAGATTTCCGCTGCAAGTAAGGATCGGCGTAGGGCTTGGAAGCTTTTCTCCCCATTTGTATCATCTTTGGCATTAGCAGATCCAGTCCATCTCAATTACATTTTTACTTTCTCTCTCCTGCTAAGAAAAAACCGTCTTTAACCTACGTAGGCATTATCAGATGATATTTTTCTTGCAAAATTGTACGACTAAAGGGGAAAAAAGAAATACTTCACAATCCCCATTTCAAACGCTTTGACTCATGCTTTATTCTCTTCCTCTTGTGTTAAAGGTTTATTGGTTGGAATTATGACATTAGGACTAAAGTGGCAATAGAATTTCAACATTTTAAGTATTTGCTAGGTTTAATTAAGGCACAACCAAGTAACAACTTATCTCAGATCATACCTTTTTTTCCCCCCACAGAGTCTCTATTTCCAGTGCTGTTTTCCAGCTACTCACAGAACAACCACCTGTATCTGAGAACTGGTTGGTTATTCTGAAAGCTAACCTAAATGATGAATTCTTCCAAGGACTTATATATATAGGAGAGAGTCCACTAATAAAGACTTCCAGAAAAAAAGTCATTTCATATGAAGATCTAATTTCAAATAATCATGCAGCACTTACCATGGCCACGTCTATTATCCACTTGTGCAGTGTTAGCATGTACCAGCCCACCCAAAATCTTATATTACGTTAAGTTTCATAGCACTGAAAATTATAGGATACAAAGTTCTCAAAACTGCCTGAGGAATAAGATTTTTTTAAACATCTGGAAATAATCTTATTGAAACTTTTTAACAGACTATACAATCCATATAAAACATATTAAGAACTCGTCGAAACACTAAGTGTTCCTATTTTGCACACTGTCTTTGGTCAAATAGTGTCTGGAGTTTCTCAAAAGCTGCTCCAAAGCACAAGACTTGAGATTTAAACCCAAGTCCTATTTAAAAAAACAAACATAGCTATCTTCATTGCAGTAAGTACAACCTGCATGGGTAGGAATCAAAGAAAAAAAAAAATCTGTCGTTTCTACTTTGCATCTTTTTGTAAAAAAGATGTAAATTAAGAACTGAGTTTACTCTTTATCAATTGGGAGCCTTCTAAAGCAGAGCAACATATAAAGCTTACTTCCTGTGGAGATTTTACTGTGATCCCAGAAATCAGCACATGAATGTGGAATACATGTTGAGGGGTACCTGAGAATGATTTTCAGTAGTAGCACACAAGAAATGATGACATAGCTGCTATGCAAAGAACTACCAAACAAGCCACATAAACCAAACCTCCCAGATTTCAAAGGATACACAACTGCATAGAACAAAGCTCGTTTTGCTTTTCCACTGAAATGCATAATACAGAAAAGGAGAATGACATCTGCAATAAACGAAAGATGGCTCGTCACATAAGGGACTGAAGGGGCCCAAACACAATCCTAGACAGTTCCACTGGGCACGAGGTCTGTGGAAACTCCTTTCTTACAGCTTTTGTCTCTCAAATGTGACTGATGACCAAAACACTGCAAGCTCCAAAACCAAGCTTTTCTTAAGAGTCTGGAGTGTTTAATATGTTTCTCTCCCATGTGGAGGCACTGGATAAAGGATGAGTTTACACTGCAACTCTGTGTAATAATTAGGTCTTTCGCCTCTACCTGGCCATCTCTTTTAATGACATTTATAAGAATTCAGTTTTATGTGAGATGTTCATTCCCTGTTCCCCCCAACTCCAGCATCACTGCAGTGGAGCACTGTACCTACATGCAGAGCCCTGGAGTGCTGAATGAGCCCCATTTCATTTCCAAAACAGGGCTTACAAAAATTACCTTGTGCAATGATGATGGGATACTCCAGGTATGTCTCCAGGGGGTAATCATAATAGATCTGGTACCTCAGAAACACAAGGAAGCTGAACAGAAAGATACAAAACAACGTGACTGCACAGAGGGACACAAAAACACCTTCACAACTTTTATACTGTTTTGGTGGTGCCAAAAGGCTCCAGGTAAGTGCAGCCCTTGCTGTCAAACTGATCAAACAAACATGGGCACACAGAGCAAGCCTGATCATTCTGTATTCTGTTTCTGTTACCCTCAGATAGAATAGAAGAGAGCTGCCCACACTTCTTGTCGAGGTCTTTATGTCACAGTCTGTAAGGCATAATTTTATTAATTATAACTGATGCAAAAGAAATAAAGGCTTCCAGACCTAGAAGATACCTTCTCTCTGCAAGAGCCTTGGCACCTCTAGGACAACTCTGATTTCTTTATTTATGTCTGTAGTTCAATTTATACATTAAGCAAATTTTATAGGGGTAGAAAATGTCTTCCAAGCTGTCTAGACTATACTGTTATGAGATTGCCCAGTGTAGCTCTACTGGTCAGACTGAGAGTCTGTTTCTAAGTGCACCAAACAATGGCAATTTTCCTTCCTGACATTCCACAATATAGTACCTAAAAGGAACTGAACTTTTATAATGTTTTCTGTACTTCCAACTCTCCTGCAAGTCCATGGGGTTATATAGAAAATTCAAAGCTGTATAGAAAACAGAAAGGACTCTTAGGGCAGTTTTACATAAGAAAAAAATTATGGTTTCTGGTGTAGAAAAATGGCAAAAGGAACAGCCTGCCGTGTAAAAAACTGGCTTTTACAGTATTCAGAATTTAAATATCTGAACTTCCTAGAAGTGCTATTTGATATAGAGTCAAATGAGACTCCTGGCCATCAGCATCATGTTTCTGTGTCACTCCTCTGCCTGAGTGCTGATTTCGCAGAACCAGCCCAGCTTGTACTGGTAGTCACACAGCTCCCTGCAACTGGATTCAAAGTCTTTAAAAGTAGAAGGATAAATAGTCTACTAAATATACAAACAGTCACAATACATGTTTCAAAGAAGACCAGAACCTGCAGTGGTGTTGGTACCGTGGTTCTCACACAGGTGCTGAGGAGACACTTCCGCCTTCTCCATGCTCATCCCGAACATTACTTACAAAGCCTTTTTAATGCACACCAACGCACACGAATGATCTTGAAGTGCTGCCACCGTTTTTTGGCTGGGGCTGTGGGGTCAGTAATCTCTGCTGGAACTCCAATTTGCTTCATTTACTCTGAGGTGTGTTAAGGGTGAACAGCAACAACACGGGTTCAGTGCTGTAGAGAGAGGCGGGCGGGGAGCGGCCGCAGCGGAGGCCGAGGGGATTCTGCACAGGACCGCTGGAGAGGTGTCTGTACACCTGAGCTGTGGCCCTGCCTGGAGCCACGGCACAGGCGCCTTCAGAAACACCACGCCGCTTTTGTGAGGGGATTTTTCTGAATAAAACCCCCTTTCCTAGCTTGGTGCAGGGAGCTGGCAGCCGTACGGCTGGATGTTCTGCCCACCTCCCTCCCTCGGTTCTGACAACGCAGGGCTCTTCAAGGTATTTTCTCTTACTTGTACCCACACCTGACCGTGCACACACGGAGCTTATTTATTTCTCGTTTCAAACAATCCTCTTTAAGCAAGATTTAATAAGCCTAGCCCATGTAAGCTTATTACAGGCTCACAAGTCTTTGGAGTTTGACACGGCTTGTAATTTTCTTAAGGAATTATTTAAGTCTTACTGATTCGGGTGAGGGAAGCCTGTCTGACGAGTACAACTACCTGCACCACATGGCACACGGGCCACGGAATACCCTAAACACACGGCTTACACCCTCTGCAGCTGCTGTATCCAGAGACATGGGTGGCCCGGGGTGGCTTTGGGCAAGTTAAAAAAGCCGAGTTTCCCTTTAAATGACAACGCGGAATCACTAAAACAGGAAGTTCCTGCCCGAAAGGCTCTGTGGGCTCAGCTGGAGGGGCTGGTCCTGAGCTCCGAACGGGACGATGTGACACCGAGGGAGCGGGGTCTGCTCGCCGCCCCGCAGGCCGCCCCTCAGCGCACCCTCGCGCCTGACCTGAACCGCGGAGGAAGGAATTAACCCCTGGCTGCCGCAGCAGCCGCAGGGCCCCGCACCCCCGGCCGAGGGGAGCCGCGGCTCCAGCGGCTGCTCCCGCCGCAGTCCCCGTGTGCCCCCGCCGCCTTACCCGGCCAGCTCCAGGAGGAGGCTGCCCACGCTGAGTCCCCACGCCGAGCGGGCCCTCAGCACCGCCACCAGCTGCGGCAGCTTGATCACGGCACACACGGCCCAGGTTGTCAAGTGCACCAGGTCCAGCAGCCCCGGCGCCATCCCGCTGCGGCGGCCCGGGACAGGGAACCCGGGGAGCGGCGGGCGGGGTGTGGAGGAGCCCGCCCGGAACGGTGGCGCCGGCGCCGGGGTGGCTCCCACGGAGCGCTCGGGGCGCCCGCACTGCCCGGGGCACGGGGCGGGGAGGGCTGGGCCCGGAGGAGCATCCGCGGCCCCTTCGGGAGGGGCAGTGCCACGGTCACCCCCGGCCCCTGGGGCCGAACACCGCGGTGACCGGGGGGACTCCCGGGCCGGCCCCGGGCCGCTGGTTGAGGCCTCCCCGCATCTGACTCCCTCGGTGACCGGGCCGAGAAACCCTCCGCTCCAGGTTCTGAGTGTGGGTCCTGGAATGACTCTGTTACCCTAAACAACATCCCCAGAGCAGGGATGATGTGATGCTCTGCCGGCCGTGGGCCGTGTTCACCCCAGAGCAGTGCAGGTCAGCTCCGGCTTTGGAGCTGTAGCTCAATTTTCTCCCCCAAAGTGGAGTCCCGAGTGCTCCAGCGCCCGTGGTTTTCAGGTCACTCTCTCTGGATGGCTGTGGAACTAATTCCTGCAGCAGGGAGCGCACGGGTCTGACAGCAGCACTTTATTTTTGGCAGGAAAAATGTGCAGCAAAATTAAAAGTTGCTAAATGCTGGGCTTGTTAGATGATACCGAAATCGGCTGGAATAAACTTTCTAACACAATTTGAAGTATTAGAAAGCAGACATTCTTTATTTGTGCAGGACACAGCGGATCTTTCTTTATTCTGTGTGTGGAGCAAGACTTTACAACAGGGTTTTTATTCATTATAACTATACATATTCATTAAAACGTGTTTCTTATTTAATATATAAATCTCATTTTCCTAGAACTAATTTGCATGCATCCACCTCTTACTGGAAGTTTATGGTTCTGGAGTTTTATTAAGAGGGGTCTCTGGGGGTTGTATTCACTGAATGCTTTGATATTAAAAGTGACTTTTCCTTGAACTTTTTCTTTGTGTATGCACTGTTGTTTCTTGTTATACAATTTGCTAAAACACCACTGTAGGCCTCCTTATCCGTCTCTCCACTGGTTCCCGCTACGTTTATCTTCCTGTGTGCATACCTTTACATTCTTTTATCTTTCTTTGCCAGTTAGTCTTTCAGCAACTTCAGGGCGGCTGAAAATTTTTATTCTTTAGGTTATTTATCACAGGTTATTGAAGATGGAGCAGCTTCTCCAGAGCATACACCTACCCACCATACACAGTTATACACAAAAATAGTAAAGCTTTTGTACTTCTCAGCTTGTCAGAACTAAATAAAGGTTGTCCAAGGAATACACATTTGTACTCATTACACATGGACAGAATCTTGGCTCTTTTGTGCCTGCATATGGCTAGGACTGCTCACACTGTCAAATCCACACCATTAATTCAGAGTTTTACCCAGAACATAATTGCTTTAACATGAGGTGTTATTTGCAGGCATAGCATTTCTTCTTTTTCATTTTAATTTTAATGAAAGTTGTATTTCACTATGATCAATAGTTCTTAAAATGGCTTAAAACAGGTATATTGCATTAATTCCACATACCCTTAGTAGTATTTTAAAACAGTATTACTAATTCTTAATTTGTAAATCATGTTGCCCTTTGTGTAATTCAATCATAAAAGGAAGCAGGTATGTAGAAATACATACAATCTCAAAACTCAGAAATAAATAGCCCCCAATACAAAATCCTAATGTATAAACTGTGTTTCTGTTAATACAATTCAAAATAATCAAAATTTTCAAAGCCCATAAGCTAAAAGAAGAAAAGAAAAATTGAGTTTACTTTAAATAATAACTGTTCCAAGGTTTTCTTGATAAACTGAGTTCTTGACTTTGTGGGAGCATTATGTACTTGAAAAAGAGTTAAGAAGTTATCATACAAGATGAAGTTACCTCATTTAAAGTTAGGTCTGAGGTGTAGATGTGTCTGTCATTTCAGATAATCTGAGAATAATAGAGAAATACCTAAGGTAGAAGTTGCATATCTGCACTACTGTGTGGATGCTGATCCAAAAAACCTATAAAATTGTCAGTAATGTGTACTGCCTTGTACCTTTCTAGAGTAATCAAGAACCTGAACTGACTTCAAACTATTAAGCAGGTCCGTGACCCCATTTTATTCAACTGTTTTTATACTTAAGACAACATTAAGTATTTAGCTTTAGTCAGCATTTTACCTTTTTAAAGAATACATCCTGCTTTGCACTGCAAGCAGTCAGATACACAGAACGATTTACCATCCTTCCCCTGCCCTGTCTGTGCAATGGTCCCGCTCTGCATCTGTTCACTGCCCACGTGAGCAGCAGCTTAGGAAGGAACAGACGTCAGTGCTGGGCAGCCACGTCCAAGGTTATGACAAAAAAATTTAATCTGTGAGCAGGATAAGAAATTCTTCCTACTCTGTTTAGATTATTTAGTTCTACATCAAATTTCAGATTTGGTAAGTTGCAGCAGAATGCAGAACCACTTCAAATTACAGTTCAGGGAATGAATTCATAACATTTGAGTCTCCAGTGCAGATTGACAGTTCTGCAGCAGATGGGCAGTGGTTTAACACTGGTGCGCCTCAAACGGGAATGCACATGTTGATTCCTATTGAAAATAACACAGAGAAGGAAAATAATTTTTCTGTAGTAACCAAGGACAAAAAGCCAAACCAGATTTTTTTTTCCCATAATGACGTTGGCTTATCACATTTGAGTTTTTGAACAGAATAATGCCTTAAATTTTGTGGGTTTGCAAGGAGTGTGAGAGCACTCTCTTGCTGGTTATTTCCACAGCCTGCCATGCTAATGGAATAGTTCATTTTATAGATAATTTGTGTTTTAAGCTCTAGGTTAAAATAAAGGAGATTCCACAACTGAGGAGCCTGTGTGGATGTGGACAATCCCCAGGAGATGTGTGGAGGAAGGCTGGGGGTGGACGGAGTTGGCCAGGGACAACAGGTTGCAGGAGGCTCGGTTGTTTGCCCAGGGAGTGTGAACACAGTGTGTCAACACATAGAGCCTGGGAAAGAAACCAGAGGAATTGGACATACCAGCACCGTTGCAGGGCTGTGA
>QWTY01009781.1:17037-37792 GCA_008033365.1 Pseudorectes ferrugineus
TATGGCACAGCACATGACAGGTGGGAGGATTCAAGCTTTTTTGGAAAAGCAGACAGGGAAATGAGTGGAAATTGTGTTCTACACAAAATAGTTTCTCTCTGCCTGGAGCTTTCCCCTGCTTGTTGGAATAAGCACTGAGCCAGCTGAGAGCTGAGGGTTCAAAACTGGTGGGGAGACTGGCATGGGGAACACTGTGGAGGCACCTGCTGTAAATTGTCTGATCAGGAAGAGGAAGCAGATGAAGCTTTAAATAACAAGAAGGAACTCACAATTGTAGGCACAGGCTGCTTTGGAATACAAAATTGCTCTGCTATCCGGAGGAGCACCCAGTGGGGTAAAAGCAGCCCAACCAATTTTTGTGGGGCATCAAGAACATTCTTTTTTGACCCAGATGCTGGATTTGTTACTCAAAAACAAAGAAGGAAGGAAGAAAAATTAGGCAATGTGCAGGTAAAGGGCAGCCTTGGCATCAATGTCTCCAGGACCTTGGAATTAAGACCCCAAGAGAGGTAAGGAAGGCAAATAGTGGAATAAAGATTCTGGGCTTCAGAAGAACAGAATTTGTCCTGTTCAGGAAATTGGTTTGTCAGGACCTCTCAGGAACATGCCATGGGGGCAATGGAGACTAGGAGTGTGTGTTGAAACTCAAAGAGAACATGCTCACAGAACAAAAACTGTCTCGTCTGGTGAGCTGGAACTCGAGCAGGCAGAGGAACAGCTTGGCTGATCCAGCAGTGCTTCTCTGAACTCAAACACCAAAAAGGGGAAGATGGAAACAGGTATGAGCTACCCAGGCATGAGGGAATGGAGCTGAACACTGAACACTGGAACAGTGGCCCAGAGAGGCTCTGGCATCTCCATCTGGGGAGATTTTCACAACTGAGCAAGACAAGGTCCTGAGCAACCTGGTGTAACATCAGCATTGGCCTTGCTTTGAGCAAGGGCTTGGCCTAGAGGCCTCCAGAGGTCCCTTTGGGCCACATGGCTGTGATTTCATGTACTTTAGTCCTTATGCAAGCTGCATATTTGAGGCCCCATTCTGCCACTAGAGACATCAAGATAAAGACAAGGTAAAAATGATCAAGACTTTAAAACAAAATTAAAGAAGGATGACTGATTTTAGGTACTCTTCGCATTGGGTTGTCTTTGCTGAACACTTGTGGTGCCCAATGACTGTGAGCTTTGCTGTTGAGTAGTAGACTGATGCAAAGTTGTCACAAAAGCTCACCATGAGGAGGAGGTTATCTCTGTGCTGAGGCTCCTTGGTGGCACAATGGCACTGCTTTAACTCTGATTTGAAAATCCTTCTCTTACTAAAGAAGTCCAATGGATCCCTGTGTGCTTTGTGTTTGACATTACGTTGTACAAACGTGCGTGACAGGAGTATAAAAGAAACAGTGGAGGTTGCATGTTGTTTTTTGGTTCTGTCTGCAATATGTTGTATATATTTGTGGCAACCGAAAACATGACCTTATTTATATGAGGTTTACTTGATGTTAGGCTGAACAGAAGCATAACAAATTGAATGAAAGTACTGTAAGCAAAAAAACCCCAAACTCTCTTGACTCAGTGTTTGGTCTGTGAAATGTTTTTTTGAGTTAACAGAAGGCCTTAAGGCCATTCTGGGTAATGGCATATTATTTAAAATAATACTGCTGTCTAAAAAGTAGTACTGAAAGAGCCTAGAAAGCCGAACACAGATTTTTAAAACCTAACCCAAAAGCCTAACAAAGCTGAGGATCTGTGAAGAGCAGAAGAGAAGGAAAATATACTAACTAGTATCCCTTTTAGAAAATCTACGTCGAGCTTTTAGCCCAGAGAGGAGATTGAAATGCAGCTTTTGGATCTGGAACTGGTGTTGGTCTAGATCCATACTTACATCTGACTTACCCAGAGAAGGGGCTCCAGCAAGAATTGAGAGTGTGAGTACATAAGGGCAGCAGCCCTTGCAAAGGTCTTGGTGTATGATGCCTCCTGCACTCTTGCTAAATGTCTTAAGATTCTCCCAGAGTGTGCAAATGGATCTGCCAGCACTGAGGAGCAGCTACAGTTACAGTCATGCTTATTCCAGCAAAGAAGATGGTCATCTCACCAGGTCTGAAACACTACCAGGTGCAGGTTTCGCTCTGGCTTTTAGAGGGGTTTTTATGTATCCCTATGGTAACACAGTGCTAGCAATGTGTCAGCATTCTGTTACGTTTGTAAGCAGAGAGCTGCTGTAAACACTTTGTTTTCAGTCCATTTGGCTTTAAAGAGACATAATGGTGTAACTACTAAATAGGCATTATGATAGCTGCAGGTGGTTCTAGGCTACATCTTTGTTCCTCTTTCTCAGCAACACCTGCAGCTGACATAAGAGTTACTGCAGGAATAAATTTGTTAATTCACAGATTATATAAAATATGTCGAGTGATGATATTTGGTTATTAGTAACTGGGAAAAGTGAACCCACAGTTTTAAGTGATCAGGTCATAGAGTGAACCCAAACGTCATCATTTTTATATTTATTGTGCCAGTATATTTGCACATTACTTCTTAATGCCAGCTGAGACTTTCCTCTGGTCATACCCTGGGTTAAGAGACAGTTAATAGAAATTTGCAGTGGTTTTGCTCCATCACCCTGGCATAAAGGCCTTGTGCTGATGTGAAGCTGTAACCCCAGATAGTTGGAAATTCCATTTCTAAGAACTGGCACTTTTGTAGATACATAGCTTCATACAGCTTCTTAGAGAGGCTCTGGAAAGGTCACAAGCTGAAGTCAGTCTGTGGGATCTTTGTCCTGTGATAGAAGAGGGCTGTGGGCAGGCCTGTGCCAGCACCTCTTCAGCCTTCAGCAGAATTCCTGAGTTCCTTGGAGACCCATCTGTGTTTCAAGGAATTCATTGACACAAACATGAAGTTTTTTGAAGAAGGAAAACATACCTGACATGGATTCAGAGTAGCAAATAGAGTTTTTAAGAGAGGTATCTGGCTTTAGGAAAGATTTAGTGGTTTCTATCTGTGCAGGATTTAGGAAATGCAACTTGAGGCCCTGACAGATTATTTTTGGTTTCTAAAACCAACAAACCAAAAAATTACCCCACTCCAGAAAACTGTTGTCTGATGTAAGAGGAACTTTAGTTCAGAAATTTATTTCTTTATAGAAGGTGAGCAACGTGAATATGTATGCACATAATACATACAAAGAGATGATGCCCTGACTGGCAGTATTGCCCATCTAATGTTCATACATAATCATCCTTGCCCTTCCCAGTTCTAGGAATCTTACTGTTTATGCAATAATTTTCACAGCATAATGAGACCTTCTTTGTAGGAAAACCTGTTTAGTTATTTTGTTTCCTTTAGAGTAATCTAAAGGTCAAAAAACAGTTTTAAATACAGTTTCTAAGAAACACAACTGAATTTACAGTCATCATTGATCTTATTAAACAAAACTTTATAGTTAAGGGACCATGTGGGAACTATATACAAAGACTGTTCTAAAAGCACAAGAAACACAGATTTATATGAACTTATGTTCTGTTTTTTTAAAATATGTATTTCACACTTTTTAAATTTAAATGGAACTCAGAATGAGAACACACAAAATCTGGATGCGCTGGAAACACCTGTTCACCAAGGTGCAATTAACATTAACTATACTCAAAAATATAGAAGAGAAAGCAATATATATAACTAAGGGAAGAATTAAATCAATATAGCCACCCACTTGTGCTCTTTAACTGAAAGAAATACAGAAAATGAATTCTCTAAACATGGATAATCCCTTGTTTGAGATCTAGCAACAAAAGAGAAATAAGCTTATAAAACTGAAGCCCAAGTGATACACCATAAGAATGCTTTACAAGTAACTTACCACACATTTTAATATCTACACAATCTCTTTGATAAATGGAATTTCCACTGATTATTTGCCAATTTCACTACTGTTATAATCTCATGCAATCTTTCTAAGACACTCTGCTTATATAAATAAAGATTAGTTGGCAAAGTTAATTATTGTAAAATAAAAATGACTGCTGAACTTGGGATGAAATTGGAGTCTAGAGATTGTTTGCTGCCTTCTGCTTGCAGGTGCTGAGGCAGTTTTGATTAGGACCCTGGATATTCCTGGAAGGTCTTTTCTGGAGGTTGCTGTACATGGTAGAGAGACCCAAATTAACTTTGGAAATGTAATGCTGGAGAGCTAATGCAGCAGCATAAAATAATTTGCATTTCCAGGGAAAGTGTAATAATTTAACAAAATCAGATGTCCAGTTCTAGACAATGTCCCCATATCACACAGATTATCTCATCTATTCCATGCAGGAAACTTTGGTTCTCAAGACATTTCCCCTTAATCATTAAGATGTCAAAGTGCTTAAGAGTTGCTATTGATTTCAGCAGGAGATAGGAATGAATTAGAGTTCTGTGGTGAACAGAGCAGGTCCTATCCAGTTGTTGCCCACTAGTATTTTAGAGTAATTTCAATTAGCTTGAACTCAGACTGAGAAAGTCAAGATATTAGCTTAACTGCACATCAAAAGAGGCAGCACAGTTGTGTGTTGCTGTGATCTTGCAACACGGCACAGAGCTACATTTTCCAAGGTTGGACTCTGACAATTAAGCCAAAAATTATTGCATACTTTGGCTCCTTTTCAGATATTCCTACGGACTTTCCAGTTGTGATCTGTTGGCCTGAAGTGACCCGTGCAAGGGAGTACAGCAGAGGGGAGCGCAGGGCTTTTCCTGTGCTGTACACACGTCACCACTGCACGTCCCCACTTCAGGAACTGCCTGGCACCTCAATGGCTGCTTTATCTGATTAAGGACACAGAACTGCACGTTTTTACTAAAGACTTCCTCAAATTTTTGGAAGAAATTTGGTTTTTGCCATTCACAGACCTGACGTAATATGCTCTTTGAGAAGTGTCCTTACATGGCTGTCAAGAGGGCACTAAACAAGCCTCTCAGATGTGTGTGATTAAAAGAGACACATCGAGACTTCGTGAAAAGTGTCCTATATGAGTTGTTAGAAGAATTAGAAATATATTTCAATCAAAGAAAAAAGTGATTAATCTGTATTTTAGAGGTGAAATCTTTTTAAACCTGGTATAATTAAAATAAGAATTTTTTAAAAATTCTTTGTGAATGTGTTTGAAAAATCATGTTTGCAAAATATGTTCTGAACCCAATAGCTCTGGCGTAGTCAGAGAATTGGTGAAAAACTCTTCAGAAAGTCATTCAACTTATACAGTAAAAGACAAACCCTATTAAATACATCCCTCTTGATGGAGGTGTGTTTAACCTTCAAAGATGGAGATTCCTCAGGAAATCCATTCCAGTGCTGTATTATCCTCACTACTAGCTTCCCCAAAAGTTAACATGATTCTTCCTTGCTATAACTTAAGCTTGTTATTTTTGCTGTTGCCTGACACTCCCTCGAAGTGCAAATTATTACTTTTCTCATTCCAGAGCTATACACGAACGTGAAGACTGCTATCCTCTTCCAAGACTGCTTTTTTTTTCTTCAGGTTAAACTTTTAACAGTCTTTTTAACCTTTCCTTATATGACATGTCTTCTGATAGTCCAGTTGCCATCGCTGCTTTTCTAGACTCTGATTGGTAGCCCACATCTTTAGGGTAAGATGCAGAAAGTCTTGTCCAAAACTAGAAGTGCTTCAGTTGAAACAATGCCAGTTCTAAGTGAAGTGGGAGGATTAAATTGTGCACTGCTTAGACCAGACTGTTAAGACTGCTCTTATCCTCCAGTTTGTGGGAACTCTCTGGGAGAAGGATTCTCTGGCTTCACACACAGTAAACAGTCAGGAATCTGGAATTATTTTATGTCATTAAAAAGGAATTATATAGCACTGCCTTAGTGTCCTTTCTGGTGGATTACTTGATGTGGAGTGAGTGCCATCTGGAGGTTAGGAAACATGGCGCTCTGTATGTTTTCATGCTGAAAAGCAAAATCCCTGTGCTTTACAAATGAAATGTTCTTACACGAATAGGAGCTTGAGCCTGACAGATACTGGGCATCCACCACTCAGTGTAAAGTTTGTGACCCAGAGTAAGGCATGCAAGTGCAATGTCTCTTGGTGTTATGCAATCAGCAATAAATGTGTAACCTCTGAGTAGCCTGTGCAGTTTTTGGAAAAAGTTCTGGACAGCATAGGGACAAGGAAAGTCTTGATCTGCTCTCTCCTCTCCTGCTTTTAGGTGTGTGAAGACAAATGAGTTCCTGGTGCAGTTTTCTGCTCACAGGAGAGAGCAGAAAGCTTTTTAGCTGAACAAGAAGTGTGTTTTAAAAAGAATTTTCCCTCTTGGTGTGTCTGAACTCAGTTCTCCATCATAATTCATGTCTGCACAGAGTGGAATCAGCCCTCCTCACCTGGGCTGGTTGCATGCTGTGGTCTTCCTCCTTTAGGTAGCTTAGTTGTCATCTTGAAAGCCCTGATCCTCCAGTTCTCGCTGTGTTGGGGAAGCCAGGAGAACCACTTGGAGTCGTGACTTCAGGGCGTGCGACTTGGCTCTTCTTTCTACAGTGCCTTTTTTTTTTGCCTGAGACCACTTGGATCAGTGATCACACTGGTCACAATGGTCACCTTGTGTGCTTCTGAGCTGCCTTCAGCCACTGAAGTCTAATCATATAAACAAATAGCTTTAATTGCAAAGTGTGAGTGCACCCATCTCCATCTCAGTCTGGTGAGAGGCTGCAGCCTGTTGTGTCAAGGCCATGCTAATGGCTTCTGTGTTGAGCTCCACTTAGGACTGAGCATGATCCTGCGGAAGCTACACACAGTTCAAAGGACAGATACTGTGTGCACACTCTCCATGCACTGCTGCTTGCTGATTTTTCCCTACAGAACAACAGGCCATAAAGTTTCAACCTCTGTAATGAATACACACTAGCTGAACAGGGTATTGTGTTGATTTAGCTTGAGGATGGTTTCCCTGGGCAACCACAGATTTTAGGAACTATGAACCTGTTAAATTCAAGGTTGACAATTCTGAGGGTGTAAGACAGGTTGCTGAGCCAACACGCCTTCAGAGCAAAATGTGAAAGCCTGCTTCCTTGTCAATGAGTTTCCATCAGCTAAACCAGAAGAAAAAAGTGTAAGAGAAGGGAATTTGAGAGCAGCAAATCTATAGAAACAAAAATGAAAACTAGTGTGAAAAATATTTGGTCTCCCTCCCTCAGCAGGGAGTGGTGAAAAGCACAGAGAATGGCTCACGTGCCTTAAGTATTATTCTTTAGAGCAAGTTTAAACATGCAGATGACAGTAGCTGATGAATCCTTCTCTAACTGCATGAAATGCAACAAGCTGCTGCATTTTTGTTGTGCTGGCTTTCAGAACTGAAAGTGCATTGTTTATGTTGTGACTCATCTGAGCGGATCTCTATTAATTGTTTGTTTTCAGGAGATAAAATTCAGGCAGAAATGGTCTTTTGTCTATAGTCTTGTTCTTTCAGATGTTAGTGGCATCCTTACTGTAGATTTGCATGGGAAGATGGATGAGATCTGTAGTGCTGTCTGTATATGGCCCAGTTGCCTGAAATACGGAGGATCATATATTATGGCACTGTTGGACAATATCAATTTCTACCCTTGAAAGAACTTGTTTTGTTGCTCTTATATTGTTACTGAAGCACTAAGAAAGCTGGAGCTCACCCTCAAGTTTCCTCTTCCATGCTCCACTGCTGAAGAAGTAATTAATATTTACCAGAGCCCTGCCGAGCTCAGTATTCATTTGATTGCCAATAGTTTGGTTGGTCATGTTGGGAACTTTGCTTGAGAACACAGATATATAGTTTGGCAGTAGCTTCTGCTCCTTTCTCTTACCCTGAATAAAACAAAGACCATTAATAAGTTTTCAAAATTACATCCATTGCTTCCTACAAAAATACAAGTTACTGAAATTATTTATAATATCAGCACTTTTACTTATAATCTCAGCACTTCTGCTTTCAAAATTAGAATTTAAATGTACTTAAAAATATCATATTGAATGTACATGAAAGTGTTGTAGAAATAAAGCAAAACAATTGGGGCTTTTTTTCCTGTTGTCTTATGATAGGATAACAGAGGGAAATGAATAATTTTAAAATGTGTTGCAGAAAATGTTGTCTGGGACGGAAGTTACCCTGCTCTAGAATGGTCGTGATGTGGGAGGTTTTTTCTTTCATTTTTAGTAAGTGGCTTGGGTTTCAGCAGGATGACATTATCTTACAAATTTTCTCCTAGGAAGTTGGTTCTTCCAGCACTTGTTTTTCTGCCACGTTGTTAACATTGAAACATATTGAACACACATAGGTAGCAGATGAAGACACTTCACCTCTTTTATTTTTCCTGAAGATTTTAGTCATAAAACATTTGCCAGTAATGCCTAAATATGCTTCAATTTGAAATATTAGCCTAGCTCAAATTGACAAAAAGAGCATGGGTACAGTTGAATGTTCAAAACTCACCATTTGGTCATGGTCCTTTAGGAAACTCCAGTTCTGCTACCTTGGAATAGAAGTAAAAAATGCAGTATCAAATTTTCCGTCTTTAGATAAATTAAGTTACTGTTGATCATAATTGAATGCCTGTTCAACTGCTCAGTTTGATACTTACAGCCCAGCTCCTACACCTGCAGATTCCTTGTACTAAAACCTGTCTTTTCTATGATGGAGCCCAGGGTTTTCCATACTGTATGAGGAGTAGGTGTTATTTTTGCGAAGGGAAATGTATTCCTTGTGCAAATGCAAATAAATTACTCACGTCTTGAGTCACTCTAGAAAACATTTGTCCAATGCCTTGAGCAAGACACAGCATCTTCTTTTTTAAATGACCAATACCTTGCTGGCAGAAGTCCCTGGTAGGAATTCCCAGAGCCATATTGCTGCAGGCAAACATCCATGGGAGTATTCTGTGCAGATAGGCAGCTGTGCTAGGAGCACGCGGACTCAGAAGACCTGAGTTTTGTTCTTCAGCTCTGTTCTGTACCTGGTGTGGGACTGCAAGGCAAGTCCTTTGCTTTCCTTGGCCTGAAATGGAGAAAATATCAGTTCACCCACTATTGTAAGAGTACTGTGAGTCAAAAGAGGAAACAGTTCTGTTCAGCTGTATCTGCAGCAGGCCTCAAGGGACACCTGGGCTGACTCTGAGCTGCTTACCTGTGCTGCATCTGAGCTCATCGAACTAGTGCTGAAGCTGTACATCCTTCTGAGCTGAGCTTGTCTCTACAGCACAGACATGTACCATGTGCAGCCAGGAGGGCTGGATTTCTGTGCTGCACTCCCCTGACCAGTCCAGATATGCCCCAAGTGCAAATAAAATCGAATTTGTGACTGTTCTGTTTATCACTATATGTCTTGGTATACCAGCACAGCATTGAGGTCCTAGAATTTTTTATCTTGATATGCAGCCATTGTTTGAACATTATCACACTTGGGTGTAACTGGATGGTGCTAATTAGTGAGAAACGTCATTATCCCAGGCATTGCCCTACATCTACTTCAAGTCAGACCATTTAATGCGTACCAGCCTTTCTCCATCATTGTTTTTGGGATGGGAATGTGGAACTGAAGGACAGCCCCCTACAGGCTATAGGGTATGTAGTTTGATGAGTCCAGCTTTAGGCATCTTGTTCTTCACACCTCTGTCCTACCCTTTTGCAAGAGTTTCTGTCTTCATAGCTAAAACTGGAAAGCAGAACATGCATCAGCTGTATGATGTGTTACATTACTCGTGAAAGTGAGTTTGCACCAATATCCATGACTGAACTCCAGGGACAGGCACAGAGTCCGTCCTGCTGCCTTAGCTAGGGAATGAGTATGGAACAGGCTGAGCCTGTTGAGCAAGAGTCTGAGTCTCCCAGCACTGGAGAGAGTAACATTGCCCTGGCTTTGCATGCGTCAGAGTCCTGGCATCAGCCTGTCCCTCAAGCAAATGGAGCCAGACAAGAGTGCAAATGCATCTCTGGGGAAATCAAGACTGTGATCTGTATCTCCTCCAGAAGGCTGAAGAGGGTGAAGGTTTTCAGTTGGTTTCTTTTCCCATTTTAAAAAATCCTGAGAGTGATGCTCTTTTTCTTGCCTTTCCTTTAGCTTGGGCAGTGTGCAGTTGGAAATAGAGCTGATTTTTATTTTACCAAGGATATTCTTCTAATAGGCACACTGATGTATGCTGAGGTATGAACATAAACACTTACTCAAGATATGTGGCAGAGACAGGATCTTAATTTTGGGTTCCTTTGGGTCACTGGTGTGTGCACAGCCAAAGCTTAGGCTGTACATGTGCAGCTCAGTCTGCTGAAACACCATAACAATGGGGCAAGTTCAGGAGATTTACAGACTGGGAATACAAACTCGTATTTTGGCAGAACACTCTGTTCAGCTTCCATTTCAGCCATTTCCAAGAGCATGAGAAGAGGTGATAATATCAGTGTGTCTGCAATAAATTATAAAGCTTGGCACTTTTATGTCTTCATTGTGGAAATCTCTAAAAGCTAGAAGATACTTAGTGTGCAGTTCTTTGCATCTCTTTTCAGTTTAAGCCCAGCATGCTGGGAGATATTAGCACAGATTTTGTCCAGTGAAGGAGAACAGAGATAATGTAACCCTAGAAAGGAAGGTATTAGGATCTGATCCAAAGCCCCTACAGCAGCAAATTTTGTTTTATAGCATTGGCTTTGGATCAAGCCCTAAGGCTGTCAGGGAGTATCAGGACCATTGTCAAGACAAGCAGAAGAGGCATGAACTGGAACAAGTGGTTTCCTTCCTCTCTGTTCAGCCTGCACAGACTCTCTCCAGACCTTATCCTGTTGGACTGGGTCTGCCTGCTCGTCTGCCCAGGCCCAGGTAGCTGGTTGTGCAGTGGTTGCCAGTTCTGCTTGGTTGGATGCTGCTGGCACACAGAAGGAGCTGGGGCTGGTTGCCCCAAAGGTGTGATTGCTGTTTACTGAGACCTAACCAAGGTATTTCTCCTGAATCCATAACCCCTTTCCAACCTGTCCGTTTTGAGACTCACCATATATCCAGCCTTTTTAGGTATATTGTGACTTCTCAGAAAGTGAAACCTGTTCTTGTTTTCACTTTCAAAGCTCCTTCTCTCCTAACATTTTCTTTCAGCTGCTGCTTGGAGTGCTTTCAGAAAAGAACATGCACAGCAGCACTGACAGGCAGTGCTCAGCGCTGGTTTACTCCCCTCTTACTTAATGCTCCTTTCCTACTGCTTTATGTTGCATCATTGCTTGAGCACTGAGGGGGTTTTCACGGTGACAGCAATTTCATGAGAAGTGACTGTAATTGGAAGCAATGGGATCTCCAGATGTAGCCAGCAAACTTGTAGATTACAAGGTGATTACAGCAACTGCAGCTGAGATCAGCCTCTATTCAAAATCCTCAGAACAATGAAGTCTGGCTTAATAGCAAAGGGTGCTGTGGAGATTGCTGCTGAGTTGTCAGGAGGACTTTTGTTGTGGTTATGTAGCAGAAGCAAAAGCTCCTGAAAGCTGCTGGTTTCCCTGCCGTTTACTGTCTCTATTGGAAACGTCTGACTTGTGAATATATTCCAGAAAAGGAGCAGAGACCCAGTGTGACAGCTGCTGGGACCTTGAACTCTGTTTGGGGCAGAGATGTTTGGTTAAAATTAAGTGTTTCAAGGAATCTGTTCTGAAACCTTCTTATTTTCAAATTAAAAAATGAGCAGTGAGATCATCAAAAGTCTTTTCTAAGCACTTAGAGAGTTCTGTAGAAGGTATTAAACATGAGAAGTTTTTAAGTAACTTTAAAGGGTCATTAGTATACAAAGTGAGACTTTTCAAAACAGTGTCCAAAATGTCAGTGTTTGTCCTTACAGTCAGCCTGTTGGGCTTCTGTGGTATGAACTCACTTCCTCAAGTATTTGTGACCTTGCAGGAAAACAGAGTATTTCAAGTATAAATTTCCTCTGAAATTCTTCACTGACTTGTTTTTGAGTAGTGTGGATTAGCTCCAGATGAATTCTAGCCTCTTTCTTTCTGGTTCGTCTTTCTGGTAAATGCTAATGAACTTTGAGTCTACTTCTTCAGGGGGCTATTGGCAAAATTATTTGCTTGCGGTATTCGAAAACACATACTGAATTTGGCAAATAAGTTCTTTAAAAATAGTTACAACTATACAAAAATCCGAACACTTAGTGTAGACAAGTTTGAGCAAGAAATACTTCTATAATTCTACAAAAATTTTGGAAAAATTATTCTGAATTCGAAGATTGTGATAACATAACTTAAGAAAAGGTAAATTTCACTTCAAACCCCCATGTTTGCTTTGGTTTTGAATTAAATTTTAGTAGACTTTTTGTTTGTTTGCTATTTTTTCTGAGATAATTGAAACCTGAATAGTGTTTTTCATCTCTTTCAGCCAAAAAGCAAAAAAAGTCATATACCCATATAGCATTACCATGAAGAGAAGCAATTAAGTGTTTTCCAGCCTGGACTAATAGTTGTCCCTGTTCCTCTAGTGGAATCTGCTTATCTTGTTGCATTTGGTCCAGGGTCCTGTCCAAGTTGGAATGTGTGCAGCTGTTTGGAGAACAGTGTTTTAGCAGCATCTGATTGCTTTAAAAGGAATTTGAGGCATGTTTGGAAGACCTAATGCATTAATCAGAGTGCATGGGATTTTAGCTCCTGGTCAGGTCAGGAAAGGATCCTGACGGAAAGTCTGTTTCTCAATTCTTGTGCACAAAGTTCCTGTATCAGATCAGAATTTTGATTCTGATCCTTCCTTCAAGTCAGTTGCTGCAAATTAAACAGCAATAAGCTAAAACTGGTTGTTGTACTGAGGACAGCCTCTAAATGACTACTTGCAGCCTCTGAATAAACTGGACAGAAAGATTACAAGCAGGTGTTTTAAGTCTGTGCCATTGAGTGGTCTCAGCAGACCTGGCACAGATACTGAACTGTTTCCCCTCATTTTTCCCATTTGGCAGTTTAGCATTTTATTTGCTCATTTGAATTGGTACAGCTGATTTACTGTGTACATCTTTTCATCCTGTAGGTTGATGTTTATTGTGGCTTCATGCCACATGTATCTGTGTAAGTTGATTAGAACATCTTGATTTTTTCTGATTGGGGACATGAAAAATAATAATGAGTGTCACTGTCAAAGATGGCCTTTGCTTAGAAGTTTGTTTTGTGATCAGTTAATTTGACAAGCAGTGTTAGTGCCTGTCATTTTGAGGAAGAACTTGACTGAGGTTAGTCTTTTGGTTTTACAAGTGATGGTATGCACAACAAATTCATCTGGGAAAAATATGGCAGTTATTTCCTTTGAGTCAAAGGAAAAGATACCTAGAGAGGTTTTTATAGAGGAAAAAGTTCAGGTGTTTAGACAAAAACCTTTTTATTTGACCACAAGAGGGTATTGCAGTATCAGTTATGCAAGACTTTAACTAATGTTTACCTTTATGTGCTTTGATTTATTTTTAAAAGACATATTTCTCAAAACTGATCATTTATATTAGGTAGTAGTTAAGAAAATCAGGTTTTGTATGCCAGTATTTGCTGTTCTTGTCCAAGGGCAATTTCTGAGCTGATTTTTCCTAAAATTTTTAGTTTCTTAAAGCTTAAGAGGTTCCCTTCACTGGAGGACAGAGACTCAGACAGTTACTCTGAAACACTGAAAAACTTAATGGAAATGGCTTGCAAGAATACATCAGTCACAGAAGGGAAATAATAACAGGAGATGAATGTGTTGCTGCTTTGTCTGGAAGTGCCCATTGGTCCAGAATGGGAGCTGGCACGGTCAGTGAGACTCTGATCTGATTTTTCCATATGGTTTTACTTGCAGGAATAAGTTCTGAAATCTTTTTTAGCTCATTTGTGTTTCCCATTTTTTTCATTTACACCCAGTTCTTCTACAGTATACATCCAATGTTGGTTTGCGCTTTTTTAAATAAGTCAATATTGTGTTGCAATACATTCCTACAAAAGTTGTGTATTCTAAACTTTAAGGGCTGTGTTGCCAAATGTTCATGCCATGTTTGGTGCAGTTCAGACCATGGGAGAGGGACCTAGAAGGATTTTTGGATTCACCCACTCCTAGATCTACTGCCGAATTTAGGAGAAGGTGCATGAGATGCCTGCATGTCTCTCAACAAGCTCACCTGTAAAAGTAGAAGAGCAGCCATATCACATTATCTGTGAGGAGCAAGTTTCTGAGGGTTCTGATAGTGGTTTGATGGATAACAAAGCCATTTTCATATAATAAACTTTGTGAGATATTGCAGAGATGTAAGTAGCACACACATTTAGAAACACGGGTGCAGTGCATATGTCGTATGCAAATAAGAGGCAGGAGCAAAAGCTGGAGGAGAGGGCAGCCCTCTGGAGTCCAGCTTCTCGGAGCAGGTCACAATTCGGAAGATCTCTGTCACTTCATGAGGAGTGAAGAAATCCCCGTGGAAATCTCTCAGTACAAGCAGTGTTTCCTGCCTGCCTCAAATAGTGGCATTTGGCTTGTCATCATCATCTTCCTCGAATGAATAAAGATCAGCCAAGTCAGTCAGGGTTGCAGGCTGGAAGGTGGGCCGTGGCCATGGCTGGCAGAGCAGGGTGTTAGGTGGTCGGTCAGAGGACGCTGAGCACCCAGCAGAGATGTGCCTTTTGGCAGGGCATTAACACAGTGCTTCTTCATCAGCCCTGGGCATTGAGCACCGAGGGCTCTGCAAAGCCTGGAGGTGGCAGGTCCTGCTGGTGAGCCATGTCTTGGTCTGGCAGGAGCAGAGTGCCTTGGGTCGCTGTATGCAGGCAAAATGAAAACAAATCCAGCCAGCTACCGCTGTGGAGTCAAACTCCTTTTAAGCAATTTATGTAGCTGATTGATTAAAGGCATCATGCGTTAAGTTTTGCTGTGGTTTTCTTAAAGAATATACTTATTTCTTGTCTTCATGGAATTCTGCTGATAGAGCCTGGCAAGTGGAGTGTCTGTCGCGTCGGCAGCGTACAAATACCACAGGGGGAATGTCTGCTTCCAGTGACACAGAGTCTGACACTTCAAAATAAAACCAAAGCTGTAGTACAGACTGTAAGAAATCTGTTGTGATTTTTTTTATCCCCTTATAAAGGTTGCAAAGTATGTTAACTACTGATAGGAAGTTTTCCTTATTTGAAGCAAAAATTATTTCTTAGAAAAAGTATTATTAACTTGAAAAAAATATTAAACACCAGCTATTTCACAGAATATGCAGGCCTGTTACATTAGAGTCCTCTACTTAAACCTGCCACCTGAATAAGGTGATGGGATTTCAGGGAAGGAGCACTGTAGGGCTGGTGCGTGAGTAGGGATTTGAAAGTATCTGGTTTTAGAAGAACTATAAGTATATGTACTGTTCCTCACTGGCTGAGGAATGTTTTCAGTTGCTATATCACGTAATTTCAGTCTTAGAGCTCAGATCCTGTCAAGAAGGGCAATATTGTATAGACAACCAAAGTTATCTTCGTTAGTCAGAGCTGAGTTCAAGTCACATCCTCACCACAGCAGGGAGCTCTGGTAACTGCACAGTGCAGCTTGGCTTTATTCTGTTCATCCTCACGGTTGGCTCGCGGAGTTTGTTAACAGGTCTAGGAGAATTCCAGGGTATAAAGTGGTTGAGTACTTCTGCAGAGGCTGTGCTTTGTGCTGCCTGAGCACCCACAGCAGTGTTTGGGCCTCTGAGTCTGGCGTGGCCCTGATTCCTGCACTCCTGGGGTCTGCAGCTGCTCACAGTGCCGGCTTACAGGGCAGGGAAACTGCTTCACAAATACTACAGAGGCTCGGTTCTCTCTCTGCTACCTGTAGCACTTAGTACCACAGGTACTTACTACTATTACTTAGTACTACTTACTGTAGTACTTACAGAAGTGTTTTGTCCTGTGAATTACAACATTCCAGCTGTGTATCATTACGTATTTCAATGCTCAAGATGCTGTTCAGGTTTTGGGGTTTTTTGCATTATTCTCTGGTTTTTAACCTGTCTCCTCTGGCAGATTAGAGTATATTTGTTGATCTGCATTTTGGTACACTGAATGTTTCATTTACCATCTGCTCACTATATTCATAAAGGACATTAACTTTCTGTTTTGATGTGAGAAACCAAAAATTCTCTGCTGTAAGTTATGCGAAGTTTTCAAAGCAGGATACTTCAAATTTATTTTAAATTGTATCTCACTTTCATTCTCACTAAATGAAAGGCAGCACCTGGCTTTTGAAATGTTCTTCACCTTTGCAAGTTTTGTTGGCTGAGAATTGAGCTACTTCCTCTTAGTTTTTTTCAAGGTAACTGTCAGAGTCTAAAATTGGGAAGCCTTGTCTGAACATGTCAATCACAAGCTTTGTCTATTTTTCAGCAAAGCTTTTAGTGTCTTCATTGCAGCTATAAATGTGGATTTCCTTTTTAACTGTAGAAGCTAGTGTTAAGTCACACTTCAGGCTGATGTTTGTCCAGCTCTGACTGTTGGGGATTGGAAAGAAGTTCTCCCTGAAGGTGGGATGATCCCATAACTACATGTAGAGGAGGTTGTGTATAACCTTTTCTTTGATAGAATCTGGTGGCAGATTTCCTGAGATCATGAGGATTCAGGTCTGAAGGGACACAGTAGGTCTCTAGCCCAACCTGCTCCTCAGAGCATGAGCTATGATATCAGACCAGCTGGTCAGGGCTTTATGCTGTTGATCTTGAAAGCCTCCAAGGATGGAGACTGCACAACCTTTTTGGGTAATGCATCTCACCAAGGGTTGCCTCTGTGATGATGTGTTGGCTTATATACAGTCAGAACCTCTCCTGTTTCAACTTGTGCCCATTTTATTTCATCCCTCCACTGAGCCCAGCCTGACGTGTCTTTCCTATAACCTGGTTGCAGTTACTGGGACTCTGCTCTTCAGTCTCCCCACAGCCTTCTCTGTTCCAGGCTGGGCAGGATTTGATTGCCAGTTGCACTGTCTGTGTTACACAGATGTATCAGACCTTTACCTGACCCACTCTGTTCTCTGTCCCTGCCTGATCTGAGCATTTGCACTGCTCATGCCCAGCAGGGCAGATGCTCCATGACACCTAGAAAGGAAAATAACAGAGTGTACCGGGAGTGCACAGTCCATTTTGGCATTCTTTTCTTAGATCACCTGCGCTGTTCTGTAGTCCAGTTCAGCCTTATTCCTTCTATGGTTGTACAGAGCTTGATTGTTTTGCTATACAGCTGGAAACTTTTGCTCCCTGAAGAAATGGACAGTCAGAACAATGTGAAATCTTCCTGGATGTGTTTGGAGCTTTTTATTTTTAGCTCAGTTGTACAACCATTCACATGCAGATGCTCAAACAGCCAGAACTGAAAGGAAAACAGCTGCATCCCCAGGTAGGCCCAAGTGGCCAAACAGACTTGGAAAAAATTTCAGACTGGATTTTCACTGTACCAGGTGCTTCATTAATGATATTGTTATGGTGTGATGAAGAGAATGGGAGTCTGCCTCTTAGAATGAGCTGTATTCCAGTATTCAAGATAGGAAACCTTTTGCTTAGGTCACTGCTTAAGTTTAGAAACCTCCCAAAGCAGTAGACAGTCATGCAACTAAAAGTTGCAGAATTGGGATGAAATCCTGCTTTCTTACATTTGGTCACTTAATGACAAAAAGGACAAAACCTTATCCTACTTTCTCTGTGACCTACCCACATAATCTACACATGTACAGTATGAATATCATGTATCTCTCTTTAAAAATCCAGCTCTGGTCACAGTGCTGACGTACGTGCACCTACCAGCCTTTTCCATGTAGACATAATGAAAAACTTCAGCCAAACTGAGGTTATGGAAAATTGTTGCCCTGTTTGACCTGAAGTATTTAATCTTGAAGTATAATCAGTGAATCTTTAATGAGAAACAGGGTTTCCAAAATGCTTCCAGTATCTGGAGGCCCAGGACAGAAAACAGAGCAAACCCTGACAGCATGAAGAACCCCATGTCAGATGAGGTTTCCTACAACTTCCAGCATTCCTGGTGCTTAACAGCAGGAATCTCAAAGCTCTGAGATATTGTGCTACCTGTGTCCTTGGTTTCTGGGCAGACTGCTCAAGGCTTCTGTATGTTTTTAAAAGAGTGGAAAAAAGAGCAACCAAAATAGGGATATTCAGATGGGCTTTTTAATTCTTGATCTACTGCAGCATTCCAAGTTCTTGGTAGATTAAACCACGAAAAAACATTTTGCAAATTTTTGTTCTTGTCTGCTGAGCATGCTAAGGATCCCTTAAATGTATTCTAAACTGTTTAAGACTGGCTAACCTGTGCAAAATTAGTTGGGTCTGTGAAATAATCACACATCACAGAGGCATCTACTGCCATTTAGAAAGTCCTAGCATAGCTGAGAAATCCATGATGGGCCACCAGATCCATAGCAAAGCTGCAAGAGACCTGCATCTTTCTACAAAAGCAGGAGGGACAGGCAACAACATCTGGCTGTCAGGTTGCACTGGATGACCATGAGCGTGTCAATACTTCACATCTTGACATCCAGTTAAGAGTGTTATCCAACCAAATCTCCCAGTCATGTCCACTTACTATATTATGGGTTGTGCCATGGAGTGGTCTTGGGACATGCAGCCTGTGGGGACTCTCAGGCTGCTGCTGGGGAAGGTGAGGTGCACCCACTCTCCAGCTGCTCATGGGTATCCAGCACTGTGGGACCAGGGAAGGGCAGGCAGCCCCTGGCCTGCAGGGTGGGTCAAACATCTCTGGTTCCTTAACCATGGCCGGTTTCACTCCAAAGATCCACACTTCCTGCTGCTGCACACGAGTTCCCTGCACATCCATTACCTGTCGGGTGGCAGAGATATCCTTGAAGGAGTTCTATAGCAGCTGTTGAACATGAGATATACTATGAAGGAAAGGTATAACTACACCTACACTAGGAAAACAGTGCCAGGGCCCACTCTCTGGATGGGAATCATAAGCATTCCCCACATTAGTGAAGAAATTTGTGCTAAGTGGTTATATTATATTGTATGATGTGTTCTGTTACTTAATTCCTGTTTTAAAATGTACTTAGCCAGGAGCAAAGGAAGAGGTTGGGTAAAAAAAAGGCTTAAATTTCCAGTCTTTTTCTCTGTTTGATACGGTTAATATTCCTAATTTCCGCCATTTTTCCTCAATAAAAGTTTTGTTATGTACTCAAACCTGACAACTGGAGGATTGAGGATGGAATTGGACTGCCTTTTTTGCAGGTCTGATGATGAAAACCACTTATGCCATTAGCATAAAATAAAAAGCCCAAACCTTCTTATACTTGTAGGGGAACAGTTTACAGAAGCTAAAAGTTTTGCTGGTGAATGCGAATATCCATTTTGGAAATAGCCTGCACTGGCTCTGTGGTTAAAATGGTACCACACCCTTGCAAAATGCTAATACAGGGATTTTGAATAAAGCACCTCTGTGCTGTATCCATTTGCTCTTTGCCCTATGCCTGTTTCCGTTCCTCCAGGGTCTCATTAACTTGCCATAATGTGAATATTCTCCCAGGCTGCATACCTTAGCTTGCAGAAACCTACCATTTTGCAGAACTAGAAAACAGCAACAGTCAAAGCAGATTTTTCAAACTGCTTCTTTTTAAAAAAACTTTTATCCCCAAATAGAGATTAAAATACAATTTTTAATAAAAAAAAAATTATCTTACTTTTCTATATGTATTTGTGGTGAGTGTTCAGATTCATCAGCGCCTTGGTGTGTAGTGGCTGCTTTACTTTGTACTTTCTGTTTTATGGACTCCACTTTTGGGATTGTTGTTAGCTGGGAGAAGTAAATAGACTTTGAGAAAGAGATCACACCATAGCAACCTTCATCTTGTGTTTATGGTTCAAATAAATGTCTGTGCTGTGGAAATTTATGTCCTGAAGAATTTTTTAAACTAGGACATTAATTGGTTTAATAACAAAAGAATTAATGCAGGTAAGTTGAAGACAAATCTACATTCAGTATTTAAATGGTGAATAATTTTATTTTTTAAAAGCTGCCATTGACCCTGAGATTATCTCAGTTGGTCAGAGCATGCTGCTAATAACACCAAGGTTGTGAGTTCAATCCCTGTATGGGCCATTTACTTAAGAGTTGGACTCTATGATCCTTGTGGGTCCCTTCCAACTCAGAATATTCTGTGCATCTGTAAATAATACATCACAGGCACTCAGTAGGGAGAGAGTTTTTTTCACTTATTTACAATACCAGCAAGTACATGACTGTTTTGAGGGAGAGGTTCATGTAAGCACCCAGCAGAATATGATTTTTCCCATTAAAATCAAGATTAAAACTCCCCTTGTTTAATGGCAGCAACTCCATGTGTGTTTTGAAAACCCAAACTTGTCAGTTTGTAATTTCCTCATCTTTTGGTTAAAGAAGTAGATTTTACTTAAGCAAAACATCTATTGGCTGAACTGGACATTTTGTTCCCCTCTGAACATCCTGACTGCAGGGACATCTTAGACCTTTAAAGGATATGCCAGGAAAGAACATTTTTTCCTTCCTGCAACTGATGCTAAGACACTGTTGCTGGCAGTACTTTGGGTCTGTTCTTTTCTTAATATGCAAATTGGCAAGATTTTATTCCAAAGTGTAAGCATTCCTTATTCCTTAGAGATTTCACCCATACATGTTTGTCCTTCAGCTGGCTTTCCTTTATAGTTGGCCAGTGGTGCAGAAAGCGTGGTCAGGGGGAAGGGTCAGTGTGGGATGGAGTCAGCATTTGGGAGGATCTTCTGTCTGGTGAAGCCCTCGTGGGTTTTGGCACAGAG